>JAABKK020006038.1:0-26131 GCA_011634745.2 Catotricha subobsoleta
CAGTTTTGTATGCTAGTGTGTGTAATGATACAATCAACGACAACGTTTTGCCCACATTTTTCAAATCAGCTCGCATATACGTTTTCAACTGTTATAATGTCCTTCTATCTTTATGCTATTTCTATTAGCATGTTTCAATATTATATGCAAACTTATTATCTATCCAGGAGCAATCATAAATAAATCACTTAATTTGGGTGCTACTGTAGTTAATTTGGAAAGGTTATTTTTAAATAAATGTGCAAAAATAAAATAGAAATGGATAAATTTCCAAAATTTAATGTAGAAAGGGAGCAAGAAAAAATGTATCAGATCTTTAAAAAGCACACAATTCCTGTTTACGTTTTGTATTGTTTTTGAACTATAATGAAAAATTATTAAATACGGATATAATTTAAGGATAGTAAAAATGGACCATGAGAACAAAGTCAAGCGTGGTCTGTGTTAATTTATTCATTCATACTTTATTCTTATTATTATTTGTATTTTAATTCATTTGATAGATATCAGAAATAAAAATTTCATGCATAATATATTTGAATTTAATGATATTATCACAATATGTAGGTAGAAAGGTAGTAAAAATAAAAAAAAGGAACTGTAATCTAGATGAACTTTCCATATTAACAAAAGGTGCAAATAATTATAGCGAACTTCCAAATTACATCAAATTGATGAGCAGTAATCCAAAATGAAATTGTTTATTTAATGAAAAACTATCTTTTTTTCGACCACGGTGTAAAAATGTAAATCCATTGGCAGCTTACTTTTATCCATATAAAAATTAAAGTCTATATTTCGCAATATTATTTTCATTAAATAAAATTGGGTACATTGTTAGTTCAAAAATTCAATATTAATTTTCCAACATTTTTCAATGACCTTACTATGAACCCTATAATCTATATATAGATTCGAAATTTTAAATTTTCAACAAAGAAATAAGAGAAACTCATACTCGCAATCGCAATTACGTAATTCATTTTTTATCTGCATTTTTCAAATAATGATAATATTTTTAATCCATATAGAATATAGTTTACTAATAAATAATATGAGAATAAGATACAACCGGTGACAAACAAGCCCATATAGTTAGAAATAGAAACAAATCAATTATCGCATTCTAACAACAACAAAAATGTAAAAAAAAAAAAAAAAAGCAACGATAATAATTTTACAAAAGAATTTAAGTAAGTAAGTATGTATAATCGTATATAAATATGAACGTACTAAACTCTAATATGACATTTGCTTTAACTCACGACACACACTATAAATCTGGACAAAACAACAGTCGTTAATGATGTATTACCATATAATTATCTATAATTTAGGAAAATTGTAAATAAATATAAACATGTGTGTAAGTTACATGCTGCTAACAATAATAATGTACGTGATGTGGTATTATCTAACAGAATATTAATTTTATTGATGATGTGCATTATTTATTTTATAATATAGCATTTTAAATGTAAATAACATTTTTGGTGTGTAAAATGGGCAATTGTGTGCGTAACATTCTGTTATCAAAATTTGCTTCTTCAAGTAAAGGAAAAAAAAAAAAAAAAACGAAGAAGTATGACAGAAAAAGTGAAAGTGCTAAAAATGTATAGAGGAACAGACACAACAAAGACTTAGGCTGTTTCTCAATTCATAATTATTTGCTAAATCTAGGCTAAATTCAATTTAGTCACGTAAAACGGTGGCTAAACTTATTTGCATAATTTCCGACTTATTTGTATAATTTGGAGATATTTAGCCATAGCTAAATTTCGAGATATCTCGATGCATTTGTTTTACAAAGAGATGTCAAAGTTTAGCGTTGAATTAGTGAAACCTCGAAAATTATGAATTGGTTTTCACACACACTAAATTTAGCTACTTATTCAAAATGGCGGCGATTTAGCTTGTAATTATGCATAACAATTATGAATTGAGAAACGACCTTATACATGATTTGTTTGCTTCTGGTAGCAAATTTTGGATAATGCACGCTTATAAGATTTTGCTTTATCTTATACGAATAAGAATTTTCTAGGCATTTTCTAATTTGAACAATAATTTGAAAAGAATAGAAATATGTTGACTACAACTTGGTCATAACTTAATTACAAATTGTTACTTTTATTTGTAGTTTGAATTTTAATTTTCTAGTTTGTGTTGCACTGATTTTTTTTTTGTATATTATGTATATCGTCTTACCTATTATTTCCACCATTTCTTTCACATTATTTTCTTAAATTAAATATATATTACTTTGAATATTATCCATATAACTTTCAATATCTTACAACTCTTCACGTGGAATAGGAAATTGATAGTTAGTTAAGTTAGTCATAGATATGATATTGAGTCAGTTACATATATGAATTTGCCTGTTTATAAAATATTTTATATATATATTTCTTCTTTTGTTTTTGTACAGAAATAAATCTGCAATCGATCCATCTATCTAACTCTCGAATGGAATATACCTGAACCTGTGCTAACATTTGAAAAAAACAAAAAAAAAAACAAAATCATCTAAATCAAATGAGGCATTCATAATTCCTACGTTATCGTCTGTATGAAAGTAAGAAATTTTGGTTTTAAAACTAAATGATAAATGATCTTAAACACTATGTCAATTTTGAATAATATATGAATTTTAGTTGAGTTCAATCAATTCAAATAATGCTATTTGTATAATTTTTTTCTTCTTCTATTTTTTTTTTTTTTATACCAAAAATCTACTTGTAACCGTGATCTGAGCTGAGCACACTTTGACGCATTAAAAAAAAAAAAAAAAAAATGAAAAAAAAATGCCACATCTATATAATTATCATCTCAAATATAATTTCGTATATATACGAATATAAATAACAAATATGTATATAGGTATATCTAGCTAAATTTTAACTCTAGATATGACATGACCATACAACAACAACAACAACAACAACAAAATGATCTACTCAGTCATTAAGAAGTAGAGAAGATGTCTAGAAATATACCGAATACTATAATAATAAAATCCGTGCCTCCAAATTTTTAAACTAAATCATTAGTTAAGATGGAAAACAAGCAATAAAATTCAAGTCAATTTCTGTGTATAAAACATATATTCCTCTATATATAATATTATTATTATTATTGTTGTTCATGGGCTAAATTTCACTATTTCAGGTATTTTATTGTATTACATATGTAAGAATTATCATACATGTGTTGTGTTGTGTAGTTCTAGTTATATTGTTATATAGAAAAACATACAGTTTAAACTGCGGATACACACAACTTGTCGGACTCTGACTGAACCCGATTATGTTTCTTTTTCTTTTTTTTTTTTGGTAAATATATCCCGCTGTGTGCGGCCTCTTTTGTTTTCGTCTAAAAGTGTTATATGCATAGGCATTATAACTAATTAAAATCGGTTTGTGTTGATAGCCAAATAATACCAAAACAATAAATATATGAAACATTAAATACGAATAAAATTGATGCATGCATATAATAAAATAAAATGCATCAAACATAAAGTTTATTATAGATTTTGTTAAATATATAATGGCTTTTTCATAGTTGTTTAAAATCCACTAAATAATAAAAAAAAACAAAAAAAACAAAAAACATATCGTTAATGAAATGTGAAACCATATTAACCGCGATTAGGTCATAAGGTGTCTATCAAAATAAACAAACATAATTTGGGGACTAAATTTATTTGTTTTCTTTTTATTGAATGTGTCTATTATATTGAACACTAATTGGAATTCATTTAATGTATTGTAAATAATGTTGATTCAATAATTATTTATAAAACAATTCAATTATTCAAAATTGTTTTTTTGGTTTTTCGATTTTTTTGTTTCTTTTTATTGTTGAATCGATATGATTTGTTTTTTTATTAATTATGTGTGTTCGGTTAATATGAATTCACAGAAAAGGAAAACCTTTAAGTACAAGTAATAAGTAATTTGTAGATAGTGGGTTTTGATTGATCACAAATTTAGTTAAATACCGTGAAAATCAAATGCTTGAAGTAAAAAGATGGAAATTGAACTATGAAATACGAACCGCGTGCAATTGTCTGAAAAGAAATCAGATCAGAAACAGAAGTATTGAAATACCAGCCAGGTAATCATGGAATACAAACAAAAGAAATATTTATTTTTTTCAATAAATAGATAAACGAATTAGTTTTTAATCGTAGTCTATTCTTGACATAACCACAGTTGCGATTTATCTGCTTTGAAATTGCTAGATAGTTAATATTCTTCAAACATTAATTCTATAGTATTTGAGATTAATTATAAACTGGTCATCAAATACAGTGTAAATGGGGCAAGATTTTCAAAGTTGTAGAAAATTGTCCGAAACGTATAGTGCACATAAAAAATTTCCATGGCTTTTTCATTTTTCAACCTGTTCAACCTGTGGGGTGCCCCACAAAAATCGCGCGTAAAAAATCCTTTGTAAATGGGACAATCACAAAAAATAATTTTTAAAATTTCAAATTTAATTTTTCGCGCATTTTTTAATCTCCAAACTATTTTACTTAAAAGTACAAGAAGTCTTAACAGCGAACATTCCGCAAAAAGATGCTTGTTCAAACTACCGCATAAAAGCGATTATTTTATTAAATACATACCGTTTAACCAAATAATATAGATACTGATACATAGAAGGGAAGTGCCCATACGAAATAATTTTGATATAAATATTCTTTGGTTTAACGTTGACTTTTTTTTTAATTTTTGATATAAGTCTGTGGTGTAAATGGGACGCCCCAAAAAATTCTGGGAACGGACAGTGCCCCATTTATACAGGATTATCTGTAGTAGTTACATTATATTTGAATCAAATGCTTTAAATACTTTCATTAGTTACGTTTAGTGCAATTTTCTATGTTACCGAATCAGTTTCTGAGTAATTTGTTTGCTATATATTTACTAATAAAATAAAATTAAAAAAAAATGTATATTCGCGTATACAGATACTTATAATATTTTATGGTTGCAGGTAGGTTCCTGCGAACAAGTAAATCGTTGTTATTTACTTTTATAACATAATCACTCTATCCTGTTCGCTGTTCACTGAAATCGAAAGATATAAAATATCAAATGGAACACAAATCTAAATCGATCAAGATAAGGATTATAAAATAATTAAAACTTGTTTGCAATAAAAAAAAAAAAAAAATTGCGGTTTCGACTATCAGGTCGGTTTTTTTTTAAATACATTTTTGATGAACCGCGCATACCACAAAAAAAAAAAAAAACAAACTACCTAAAAGTGTAAGACAAAGCCGATACAATTTATCATCTCAAATATAATATAAAAATTAAATTAGTTTATTTACATATTGAATTAGTAAGATATTCTCGGATTTCATTCACAACAGTTTTGATTTCAGTTCTTTGTGATTATAAAAACCGATTGTGTGGCCTAATATTTCGTGATTTATAGTGTATCAGCTATCAGAGTAAATTATGAAAATATAGAAATTTATCAGCAGTATGCAATCATAACTCTCAATAATCTTTCTTTTTATCCAAAATTAGGGTCTTCTGATTCTCGTATTCGAAAAAGACACGTTTTTTTTTAACCACGTGAGCTTTTAGCATTCAAGATTCGTTCTATCCAGATTCATGATTATGTAATACCATTCACAAGCGTTCTGGTAACAAAAACTTGTGGCATAAGTGACAAATTTTCTTATGCTAAACAAAATTCTAGCAATACAAATTTTAAAATCGGCCATTCATCCACCAAAAATAATAATAATAATAATAATAAAAAAAAACTTTTCACAAAAAACATAAAATCACAAATAACTAAATTTCCACAAGCAACAAAACATGAAAAAGAAAAACACATTTTTAAACGAATTCTCACGTTATGCTCAGGCCATAATAAAACTACTACAAAAATAGAGCAACATTTTTCCTGAAGTAAAATAAATTTTGTATAAGATTTTTGCGCACTAATATTTTTATTTTCATTATTATTTTTATTAAAGATTTTTCATAAAACCATAATAATAATAATAATAATAATAAAAACATAAAATAGATAGAAAAAAAGTAAATAAACTTTTTTTTATGTTTGTTGTAGTTTTCGGTCTCGTACAAAAAACAGACAAAGTTGTAAAGTTTTCCAAAATGACCTCGCGCTGAGCAACACGATTGCTTTATCTAGCTTATTTTTCCATTTCTTGTACATATTGCTGTTTACCATGCACCGAATGTTGATAGTATATTATATGAAAGAAATGGGGTGTATGCTTGACTAAGAAACGCCTTTAAAAAACCAGTGGCGGCATAAAAGGGTTTTTAGATGTATAGACATTTATCTAGATCTACTATTTTGGTAAAAATTGTTTATCGAAAATTAATTGAAATAGTCAAATATTAATTTTAGTTTAATGGCATGAAATTCATATCTTACAAATGTTATTCCTATGTATATATTTTGGATTTTTCGTTCTGACCATAATAAATAGCTCTTATGGTATAAAATATTTCACACCTTAATGAGGTATATCTACATTTATACTTAGTATGAATATTGAAATTTACAGTATGAATATTGATAAATATACATAGGAATCCATTGTATAAAAATCATAATATTAATGGTATGGAATTCATATTCATACCATACAATTAATTGATTCCGAGGTGTATTTTTCAATATTCATACTGCCAATTTCATTGTTTATACTGTAAATATACCTCATTAAGATATAGTATTTGAACATAATACGGAAGTTACATTTCTAAATGGCATAGGCCCATACTACATCGGATCGATTTAATGTAAAGGCAAAAATTTCTCTCAAAACACACACATTTTGCTCATATATTATTTTAGTGTAGCTAGTATACTTTTCGAAATATCTTAGCTTAAGCTGCTAACATGTAACAGCTTAAGCTAAGATATTTCGAAAGGTTTACAAGCTACACTAAAATAATCTGTGAACAAAATGTGTGTTTTTGAGAGACTAACATTTTTGCCTTTACATCAAATCGAACCGATCATTACTTTTCGAAATATCTTCTTTTCAGCTAGTAATTTCAGCTGCTTACGTGCAGATGTATTATGGGCCATATGGGCATTAAGATCTCTAGCAAAAGATTTTCAAAATTAAAAGAGATACTTATACATAGTTTAGTTATGTAATACAATATAAGTATACACAACACACAACACAGCATGTAAATCAATAGTATATGCAGGAATGCAGCATAATACATCATATATAACACATGTGTACGGTTACACGTTTAAACTCGTGTGAAATTTTTTATTGTGACTTAATAACTTTTGAACTTAATGGAGTAAACTAACAAAATCATAGAAGAAAATCAATGAAATAAATTTATTTTGATCAATATATATAAATAATATGATCAGTATTATAATGATATTCCCAATGAATTACCCAAAGTCAATGTAGTAATTAGATACATATTACAAGATCATATATATCATAAATTATACATACATTCTTTATATACGAGTATCTTACATATGAAGAAAATATATTGAAAGAGTATTACAAACTTCGATATTATTTTTCTATCTGAACTTTGAATTCCACACATATCACTAGATTTTTTTTCTCCTGCATTACGCTGTTTACACTAGCTAGCATATGGCAAAAAAAAAACGTGATGGCAGTAAGCTGGCAGCTGTTGATGGCACGTTTTTGACATCATTGTCATCAAATACTGTGCAAAAAATGCCATCAACGGCTGCCAGCTCACTGCCATCTCGTTTTTTTTTTGCCATCTGTCAGCTAGTGTAAACAGTGGATTAAGGTTGAATACTATTTTAACTATATTATTAATAAACATAAACAAAAAAAAAATGAAAAAAATATCATTTACTAACTACGTTACTGCTTACCAACCGCATACAATCAGATGTTTTCAACAGCAATCTCCGCCTCACCAACATAAATTCAACCAATCAACATTTATTTAGGCGTCATATCGAACCATACAACATTTGTTTAACAGAGTTACAACATAGCATTTTGGTTTTTACAAACTCAAGTGATCACAGTCACTAGTCTTTCACGCACTTTGTTCGTGGTTGGTCGCGCAACAAAACTATCGTTAGCTCAATTTACAAATTAATATTATAACAACATACTATTTATTGTACGTATTTACTATAATATTAAATTCAAGCTATAATACATTTTTGGGTAGACATAAACACAACATAATATTATTTCGGTGTGTATAACATTAAAATCTTTAACTCACTTAAATCGACTCCGATTATATTATTATGGTTTGAAGATGTATAATTTGGACAGTTTTTGCGACAATTAGTGACAATTGTATAGTGCGTTTAAATACACCACTCTTTCGATTACCTTAAATTGGAATTGTATTGTTTGGTGGTGCACGGTGTTTATTTATTTATTTATTTATAATTTTTTTTTTTTTTTAAACAATTTTCTTTATTATTTTTTTTTCTTTGCGCTCTCGCATCTTTCGGATTTTGTTATTATTATACATTTTCTGTGGCAATCATTTATTTGCTTCATTTTGTGCTACAATTAATAATAATAATAAAATTATTTAGTGTATTATTGAATTTAAAAGTTCAAGCGCAGGGTAATGCATTATTTTAATGTAAATTTTTATAAACTTATTTACAATTATAACGATATATCGTATTATCGTTTAAAAGCAGTTCGACATAAAAGTGGTTGAGTGACATCAATACGATAATAACGCCAACAACACCAAACAACACCAACAACAACAACAACAACAACAACAACAAAATTAACATAAAATTAAAAGACGAAACACTTTATTATATTTATGGATAATGTTCCTTGTTCCTAAATAAGAATTATTGATGTTTACGTGTACGCGTGTGTGTCTGTGTGTGTGTGATACTAAATATTAATAAACACAATTATTGCTTATATGGTAAACACATATATTAAATACCTATAAAAAGTAAAAAGTAAAAAAAAAAAAGAAAAAATATTAATTTGTATATCGGGTACATCTCACCTGTGGATTATAAAGCAAATTGTGCATTAAAGTTTTTTTTTTTTCATGAAATTTTCATTTGAATAAAATACAATCGATTTGGTAAATAATATACATAAAATCCGTCGGTATAATATTAACATAATAAAATTTGCGCTATATATCACCCATAAATAATTGGAGAATTTCAATTTAGTTTTGTGTGTTTACTTATCAGTTCAGTGCTTAAAATCGAAAATAAATTAAATAATAAAATCGTCAAGTTCAGTGAACAAATTATTTTAAAAAAAAAAAATAAAGAAATATTAATTAAGCGATTGAAGAATGGTTTTAATGGTTCCAGTTCCAATAATATTAAATTAAATTATTATTTGATTGTTAAATAATACAATATTTTATTGCTAATAAAAAAATTAGTTATTTTTTTTTTTTGTTTTATGGATATTAAGCGTTAAAAAAAATAAAAGATAAATAAAATAAATAATTTGAAGCACATCGATTTCGGTGTGAGTGAGTGTGAATACGAAAAAAATTATCAAACACAATAAATATAACCAACTACCAACCAACAATATAACACCACCGTTTTTTGTGTTAAAAAACAAAAAAAACCCTTGTTCACAGCAGGTAGCACAGAGAACAACAATATTTTTAGTTTATTTTATTTATATCTATCTACTATACTTATATGTGGTGTTTCGGTGTGTTTCATTTATAAAGTGTTTAATATTTGATTTTCTTTCTTCTTTATCCAAATAAAATCATATCAAAATAAATACAAAATAAAAAAAAAAGAAAATTTGATTTTGTTTAATGTTATTTTTTTGATACTCCGTTTTTTTTTTTTTTTTTTTTTATAATTTTATTCTTTTCGGTTAAAAAATTTTATCTTTGAAATAAGTGTGCTCGATATTTATTTTTTCAATTTAAAGAAGAAATTTGTGTGCGGTTTGGATAAGAAAAGAAAAAAAAAAAAAAAACGTTTATTATTACGTTTGAACGTTGTTTGTTGATTGATTTACAAGAAATTTGTTAATCGATCAACATAAAAGCGGCTTCAACATATATTTAGATAAAGTGGCCTCACTAGGCGCCAACACGCTTAACTTTACGGATTTAGGGAGCCCTTACGAGGGCCCCTCTGGTACACCACATTCTGGTATTATGGATTCTCCAGATGCGCCGCACACTCCAAAATATTTAGATGGAGGTGCGACAACCGCACCTGGTAAATCAGCATTTGTGGAATTACAGCAACATGGGTTAGTTTAATTAATAATTTTTTTTTTTTATTATGTTTCTAATTTAATTTGTTTTTTTTTTTTTTGTTTTCGATTAATTTTGATCAATATTATGATTTAAACACAATCGAAACAACGAAATTATACGGAAAAAAAAGTACATAATTGATTCATTAGATTATATTTCATCGATTTATCAATTTATATGTGTCCATGTATAACGTCTTATCATTTTCCGGTAATGTTCATAGAATTTTGTATTTTAATAATAATGCAGGGATTCCTTTCACATAAAAGTATATATATGACTACATAACTTATTATGAAACAGTGTTCTTCTTGTATTGTCCATATTTAGTGATATTTGATATTTCAATAGCTGTGAATAGCTAAATTAAAATTGAACACCGATGGTCGCAGTTCTTATTTTGTAAACGTATACATTTAACGTATGTAATAAAAATGTTAAATCTCTTTTATTGAATACAAACCCAATCCAACAGAGTTATATTACAATAATATACCATAAAAACATGCGAATCATATGGATTTAAGAATTAATTAATTGAATATTTTTATTTAATTTTTCATCCAAATCGGAATATTTATATTTATTCAATAAATTTTCTTTTTAAAAAAAAACATGGTATAAATACAATATTCCGTAACTTGCTTGTGAAAGAATTAAAAAAAAAAATTATATTCACCTTTTTTATAACACAAATTAATCTAAATGAAAATGACTTACAGTCAAATCATAATATCAAAATAAGACTAATTGATATTTAAATAAATCGAACTATATACGAATATAAAATGCAAATATCAAATGTAGGACCTTAAATTTTCAAAGCGTTTTTTTTTTCACCATAAGTTTTAATATGATTTTTGTGCCATTTTAAAAACCGCATATATTCAATAGCACTTAAATATTTCGATTTATTTTAAATAGAAATTAAAGTTGTGTCTGTTAAGCGTTGAGAAAGATGTTTTATCTCAATGGCATATAAGATTTAACTGGTCAAAATATATATAATTGGTATTTAGACAATTTTTAATGACTTTAACCGTTAACCAATTGAATTAGTCTTCAGATAAAGTAAGCAGCAAAACTCCACTAGATTTATGTGAAATTTGATTTCAAGGAATTTTACGTGCTTTGTGCTTTTTGTACTTAACCTATGCTCATTCGATTTATTTGTTTATTCCTTTATGCATATATTAAATTTTTATTTTTTTTTATTATTTATTGTTTTCGAATCCCACGTTATATCATAAAGGCAAAAGGATTGTTGCGATTAAAACAATAAAAAAAAAAAATAAAAAAAATAGTGCGATTTATCATTCATATAATTTTCATAAATGATGAAATATATTTATTTTTTTTATAGAATATTCAAATCCTCTTACCTTTTATCATCGGTGCATTAGTTTCTTTTTTTCGATGAAGCAAATTAATATTTATGTCGTCATGTAAACTTTTATTCTGTTCGATGTTTTTAAACAATTTTCTTGTAGGCGGCAATAAAAAAAAATTCGAAAATATTCTCTTGAAATATTTGTGAGATACTTTTCTCTTATGAATTTTGGCAATAATTATAATAATGACAAATGACAATTGGCTAAACATAAATAGTAAATAACTTTCAATGATGCAAGTGGAAAAACCAATCGGAGACAAAATAACTTTTGGTCACTCACTCTTTTAATGTGTTCCATAAATTTAGCTCTGGCATAATTGGTCTGTGATTTTTTTTTTTTTTTTTGTGTATTGTTAATTTGAAGTTTCAATGATTATCAATTAATTAGTTAACGCAGTGACTCTCTATATGAACGATTTAAATTATTGTGCATAGTGTTACTATTCAAAAGCATATGGTAAACGCTTGCAGATAAATATCATAAAAATCAGTTGCACCTACGCTGAACCTAAGAATGAGATTATAGGTATGTGCGGAAATTACGCGAAATAAGTAGTGAATATCCATCTATTTAATCGTCTGTTATCTTAATTTTTTTTTTTTTGTTAAATAAAAAGATGATCCGATTTTCACGCAAAATTGGCCAAAATAAAAATATTTAGCTGTGCCTTGGGCGTGAGAAGCTCGGTAAATGTGATAAGAAATTGTTTATTATCGTTTTTGTTCCTTTACAAATAAACAATAATTTTTTTTTTTTTTTTTTTTAAATACATAATTTCTTATCGTTTTACTTTTGGTTTATGTATATGTTTAAGTTTATGTAACTTCGTCAAAACGAAAATTTAACCATTGAAAAATTCATAAAATCAAACAACAAACCAAACTTATATCATAAACACTATTATTTCATAAAAGCAATCATTTAAAATTTAAAAAAAAAAACACACACACAGAATTCTCACATTAAAATAAGTAAATGTATAGAAAAATAAAAACTAATTTTTAATAATACTCGCACACACACTTTGTTCGTATGTTTTCCTTTAAATTCAATTGAAACTCAACTCTCCTTAAAGTAAATATTAATTTTACTTTTTGAAAACTTCTATTATTGAAGTACTTCCTAGCAAAATATATTATTATAATTCCAATATAGACTTGTATCTTTGTCACCCAGTGGACATAAAGTTTATTTATTATTAATTTATATTTTTTTTATTTGGTTTTTGTTTTGTTTCGTTTTATCAAATTTTTTCTTTTTTAGTTTTTTTTTGTTTCTGTCTTTCGATGTGAATTTGAACCATTAGTTTTTGAATTTGTATACGTAGCTTATTGAAAGTTTTTAGATATTAATAAATGCGCGTCTTCCACAAATCTACGATAATAAAAAGTTTTTTTCGAACGAAAAGCCTGAAATTAAATGTCTTTTTATTTCTTTGACAATCATATTTGTAAATAATTATTATCGAAACGATGACTGGCTTGGTATTTTATTATCCACCAATAAATTACATTTCAATAATACATTTTTAAATATAATAATTGACCAAATAAGTAGATGGTAAAAAATAAATTGAAAACATTTTTATTGTCAGTTGTTTTGGTCACATAGACAAAAAAAAGAATGAAAGAAGAAAAAGAAAAGAAATTTGTTGTTAAAAGATATTCAATTCTAATCTATTATGAAAATAGAATATAATTTTATTGTTTTTCTTTTTTTTACATAAGAAATTCTTACAAAATATTAATCTGGTTTATTAGCTATGAATTTGAATGATATTTCCACCGCTGATAGATGTTTTTCTTTTACTTTTGATTTAAACATTTTTAGTTTTATTATTTTGATTTCGATTCAAATTAAAAATTAATATATTTTCTTGAAAACTACAACATAAATTAGAATGACAGCCTTATTTAATTAATTAATGCTGTATTGTGAAATTCGATAATGTTATTTGAAATAAATTTCGAAATGGTCAATGTTTAAGAAACTGGCATAAACATGAAAAATATTGAGTATCTTTCATTCATACATTTTCATTAAATAAATTTAATTTTAAAACAAATTAACGCTGGGTTTAAAACAAAAAAAAAAACTACTTCAGTGATTTTTTAATATAACTGAAATAAAGCAAATACAACATAATTTTTTCTTAAAAATACAAACGAACTTAATTTTTCCGTAACCGTAAATCAAATGGCATGCATTTCTAAATTTACAAATGTAAAGAACCAATTATCTGATTGATTTACTATAAAAATCACTGGTTTCTTAATAATAATCTCTAAAAATTGAATTCAATTTAAATTAATTTTTTGTCTACTGTCCTTTTCAAATATATAAATATTTTGATGTATACATTTTATAGTTGCTTAGCATGCCCATTGCCCATACGGTTAACATTGTTTCTGGTTAAAATCTTTCTTTTTTTCTTGTTTTAATTTTTTTTTTTTTAGCTTATTTGAAATTTCATGTTAAACTACAAAAATGTTATAAGTTGATATTGTTTATAATGCTAAAGATTAAATATTATTATTATCCACTTAAGCCATCCATACGGTTTTAAGGAGGCTGTAGTTTTGTAGTAGAAAACTCACTACTCAACTTATAAAGATTATACAAGACCGCAATTGCCGCGGGTACTTTGTTAACATTTTTATTTTTTGTTATTTTTTTCATTTTGTTATTTTGTTATTTTTGACTAGGGCGGACGATTTATTCATAATTTTTAAAATATATTCTTGACGTTTTTGGTATTATGATATATCGAATATAAACATAATTTTTTTTTTTTTCATTCTGAAATGTTTAGCCACGAAAAAAAAAATATGTTAATTTCATGTTTTTTTTTTGTTGTTTTTATAATAAATTCCGGAAAAGATATAGAAGTAGGCACGGGGCACACACATAAGACAATCAAAAGTATTGAGAAAAATGACAAATTGCATTTTGAAAGCAAAAAAAAACTCATATTTTATTTATTTATGCCGAAAAATTAGTGATACAAAAAATTTGTGTATGGCGATAAAAGTGTGATCTAATAAAAAAGTATGTTGTGGTTTGAAAATTTCTTTTTGGTTTTAAATAATTAATGAATTTAAAATTTGTATTGGAATATAGTTTTGATGCAAAACGTATTTAGAATAAGTATCTGCCATTTAAGTATGTGTTTCAGTTTGTGATTGTGATCAACAAAAGTTTAATAATATTGACATTGTGCTGCCTACAAATTAAATATAATTTTAAAGAAAATTTAAACGACGCATTTAGTAGAAATGAACATTTCGAAAAAACAAAAATCCCTTAAAAGAATTTAAAGAAAATATATCTATTTATAGTGGGCAAGTGTTTTTGCTCAACCAGCAAACTTAAATGTCTATATTTCAATTTATAAAGAAATCCGTCGGTCAATTTTAATGAATGAATTTTAATCTAAAGTGTTTTCATTTGTTTTGTTTTGTTTTGTTTTGTTTTTTTTTTTTATTCATTCTATTATACATTTTAAATATGATTACAAACATTATAATAAATGTTAGGTGGTATTTGTAATTTATATTAAGTAATTTTTATTATGATTTTAGTTTGCTTTAAATGTTTACAATCAACCATATAAATTAAATTATTGAGTGAATGAGTAATTATTATTACTTTAATAGTTATAACTTATAAGTTTATCTACTGGTTGTAGGCACTCTGGTTGTAGGCATATATATCCTATATATACAAATTACACACATACAAAAAAGTTGGACATATTTCAAAATTACGATAGATTGTAATATAAATTAATATTAACATCATATCCATGATCTAATAACCACCGCGCATTGCATATGAACAATTTCATTCAAACTAAATTACCACAATAAAATATATAATTTTATTATATTTAATCGTTAATTTGGTATTAGTTATTTTTTTTTTTTTGTTATTTTTTATTACTTTAAAAATATTCATTCCATCGAAATCCAAGAGTTGTTAATGAAGTATTAAACACCTAGACGTGGAACATATCATTCTAGCTCTGGATTCATTTGTTTTTTTTTTGTAATGATTCTGATGTGTGTAGTTGATATGCACTTAGAATCGGTAGAATATTTCATGTTGATAACATTTCGGTGTATACAAAATGTATGTTAAGCCAAATATTATAAGATTTTATATTTTCAAAATCACAAAAGTGAATGGAAAATGGTAAAATTCTATGTGTAAGTAATGGAATTTTACCATTCTTCTTTTCTTTTTCTTTTTCAAATTAAATTTTATAATTTAATTTTGGTTATGAATACTTCTTCAAGTGAACGCATAAAATTTTTATGGTTATAGATAATCCATCAAAATTACTTATTATTTTTTGGTTAATCTACTGATTTTGTGTATGGTTTTATTGAGTTATAGAGACTAAGCCCCCCGACCAATCTATCGTTAAACTAGAAATATATTTTCTTCATGGTTGTACAAATGTTACATAAGCTCGAGAATTAGCGTGCGCAAGCTATAGTAGTAATACTTGTTATTTTTTTTTTATTTTTTTTTGAATTTGATTCTTTCAAATTTATATTAAACGAAGGTTATAGCTAAGTTCATTTTCATATATTTAATACCAATAAAAATTAGTTGATCTTTTTGAAAAATAACTAAAAGTTTGGTAATTAAGTCAAACATCAAAAAAAAAAATCTCTTACTTTACTCTCTACAAAAAGAGTTAATGAATTGTTTTTTTTTTGTTTTGTTCTTCTTTTTTTGTGGATGCTTGCTTGCGTGTGTATGTGTTTGTCATTCATACATTCTCGATACGCGCTATAGTTTATTTTAAATTATCTTTTAATACATTTTCATTCATGATAGGCTATAATTAAAAATATTCTTACTCCATTTTTCTTATAAATATTTTATGATGAGCATCTCATTCTATAAAATAAATAATTGCACAACAATTTAGAACTTTTTTTTTTTATTATTATTTACTCTGCGCGAGTAAAAAAAATTGTGTAGAAGCATTTATTTAATTTTCATTTATATTTAATGATGTTTATAATGTCGAATCAAATTTTCGAATAATAGTTATTATTATGAAGGGCAAATTTTGAAATCGAATATTATTCAAATTCAAATCGTTAATAGAATTATAGAAACATGCCCACACTTTTCATGTCACAACAATTGGCGATAGCTTAAAGAATGAGATAAATACATTTTTTTTTTCGTAAAATTTTCATAACTAACGTAACTTAGCGAATTTAAAAGAATTGCATTTAAAATATTAAGATTTTTAAAAGACTGTCAAAGTTTTACACAATAAACTATATAAATACATAACATATTCCTTTGTAATCCAAAACTATATGCGGTCTAAAACTAAATCTAATTAATATACAGTAATTTTTTTAAATTTTGTTTTCTCGCAATTTTTTTTTTTAAATATATTCCGTCCGGTACACGAGATTAAAGAAAAACAAAAAAAACTCCAAAACGCTACTATGTTAATACATGACAAAGCTTATTTTCATTTTTATATTTATTAAGTTTATCTATTCAACGCAAACACAGAAATATTTCTCTTCTTATTTTTTTTTTTTTTTTTACTTTAAAACGTTATTAATTAAGGTGAAATTCTATAAGAACCACCTTTATATTAAGAATGCTAGTTTATGTTTATAGGAAAAATTCACCGCCTAAATATGTTTAAGTACACAAGCCCTGTTGCCGGAGTGCTACCACGCGCTTATTTTATTTATAACACGTTAAAAAAAAAAAAAAAAATATTTCGATCGTTATATTTCCGGGACATGAAATTAAAGTCATATTATTATAGTTTTATGGAAAGCAACATATTAATATTCTGTAAAAATCGAATCAAGTAGACCGAAAAACATTTCTTTCTGAAATATTGGCGTTGAACTTTTACTAGATGATTATGAACATTTTTACTGAAATATTGATTTTGAGGTAAATGCGATTTTTGTTATTTTCATAGTAAATAATATTTTATTTGAATTTAGTGAATGACTATAGGTATTACTTATATACAAGTAAGAAACATGTATTAAATTATAAGTTATAGCTTTAAGTATATATATTTTATTTTATTAATTTCCTTTGGTAGGAAAAGCTTGCATTTAGTTTGAATTTATAGATTATTTTATTGTTTTAGAAAGATTGCTTTAATCGAGTATTTATTCAAAAATCGCTAGAAATAATTTATTTACTTTATTTAGACGAAATGCAGAAAAATAATTTAATTTTTCAATAAACAAAATCTTCAATAGTTTATTACTAAAAATAAAGGCGAAGTTTAAATTTTCTTAATGTTCATTCAAATTAATTTATTTTGATATTTCAACATTTATTTGAATGATATTCTTAAAACTATTTTGTTCTTAATTAATTCCGTCTCTAAAACTTAAAATTAAATACATGATTTTTAATTTACATTCAGACACTTAAAAATTAATGCTTAAGGTTAATTTAAATGAAATCTTGATTCTCTTTTTGTCCAACAATATGTTGTTGTTTTTGTTTTTTTTTTATTTTAAGAAACTTTGGAACTTTTTTATAGCATAATTTCATAGTAAATCTATCACAACCATTTTCACAAAATGACTACTAGTTTTCAATATTTAATGCTGTTGCAGCTGCTGTGTATAATGTGCTCTAGAAAATATTTTCTATGCTGGTGCAGATAAATTGAAAAATTAAAATATTATATTAATAATATTTTAATAAAAAGCAAGTTTTTTTTTTCTATGAATAGGTGAGAGGGAATTTTTCTTGAATTCCATTATACATTATTCCATTTAATAGAAAATATATATAAACGAATAGTCGATATATTTGCAACGAAAAAAAAAAAAAAAAAAAAACTGAATTAGCATACCTGCCTCTATGATCATATTTATTATACGAATATATTAATATAGAATAAAAACACAATAAGAAAATGTAATTCTCAATAATGAACTTGAAATAGAAAAAAAAAAATGATAATAATAATAATAATAATAAACAATTGAAGCATAAAATGCATTTTCATAAATAAATAAAAATTGGTGCGCTAATTAGTTATAATTAAATTTTATACCAACTTGCACTTTGTGCATAAATTTTCTTACAGCGGCAGCCGCATAACATAATTTAACAACAATTACACTTTAACATACTTAACAAAAAAAAAAATAAATAAATAAATAAATAAAAGAATAATTTATGTGCCATTGCATTGTGTGGTGTGATTTTTTTTTTTTATTTTTAATAAAATGAAAACTATAAATAATCAAAAGAAAAATTACACCCAAAGCGCGCTCCGGCCATAAAAACATATATACTATACATACATGACACAATTTTACAATATTTATGGGTTTTAAGGTCTAGGTTAAGATTATAGAAATATTATGCTTAAGAATTTTTGAATTATTGTGGTTAAAAGAGAATATTATGATTTTTTCAGATATGGTGCTATACGAGGCGGTTATCAACATTTTGGTGCACAAGGCGGACAAGATTCTGGTTTTCCTAGTCCGAGAAGTGCATTAGGTTATCCATTTCCACCAATGCATCAAAATTCATATTCAGGTTATCATTTAGGAAGCTATGCGCCACCGTGCTCGAGCCCACCAAAAGATGGTAAGTAGCAATATTTTTATATTGTTTTTAATCTATATCCACAATATTTGATTGTGTTGCCGAACGCAACATGAACAAGATATTTTCGAAACGAACCAAATATCAATCAATCAATTCGAAACATTTGAACAAATTCATATTTCTGAATAACGTTTGTTGTACGATGCTAGTTTAACAAATGTTCAAAGGTAGATTTCAAACAATGTTGCTTTTATCAAATGTACACTAAAAAATACTTGTCACCATTAAGAATTCCATTTCGTTTAAAGAATCGCTAAAAGTGAAATTTTCTTTTTAATTATTTGAGCTAACGAAACGAGATAAATAAATGTTATTATAAGAAATGAATGGATATTGCAGTTCATATTTTCATTTATTTTTTCTATTTAAAATAAGTGATTTCAAATTGAATACATAAATTTAAAAATGACAATTTATTTTAATTTTCGTAAGCAAACGATGTTATCAATTAAAATAAAATTAGAAAAATATTTCTCGAGTTTTTTTTTTACGCTCCTCACCACAAATACATTTCCAAGCTTTTTAAATACAATTAAATGACGCAATACAAGTTTTTTTTTTTTTCTTTACAAAAATGTTTATTGTTTATAATAGAAAAAATTTCCGAGATATTTCAAGGTTTTCTCTTTTTATATATATAAAAAAAAAAAGATAGAAATAAATAAAAATTTATTTATAAAAAATTATCATTATAACATCATAACAATAATAATTTTAAACATTCATAAAAGTGCATTTGGTTTGGTAGTGACTCGCTAAAAGGTAATAATTTTTGATCGTCCTAATAAAACACTCAAAAACTAAATCTTAAATACAACTATAAAATATATAACAAGATAAAATATTATAAAACTTTGCAATGTTTACTTACTCACACGTACAAATTACTATTACGTTTTACGTTTTTTGTTTTTCGTTTTTTTTTTTTTCCTTTATGTAACCAATGTTCTGGCTAATATTTCCACTTAAATATTTATTCGCTTTATAGCTAGTAAAGTATTCGCACGCTATTTGATTTTCAAATGTTGCGAGACAAAATGATTTAATAATAACAAAATGGATGAAATAATAACTATAAATATTCATATTGCGCTAAACATAAATAGTTTTTTTTTTTTTTTTCTTTTTACTAAAACATTTTTTTCTCCTTTATTTTTCTAAGCTACTTACTTTTTCACAAACTTATATAAGTAATAATATTTATAAATTTTCTTAATAAATTAATTTTAAATTTAAATTAAATAACGCGTGCATTATAAATAAATAATAAATTAAATGAATAGATAAAAAGAATAAAAATAAAAAAATAAAACTGTAATAAAAGAAAATTACTTGCGGTTTATTACATGAATGCGCAGATTGTTTTAGCGGAAAATACCTCATAAATATAGTCATAACATCCAGTCATTAATTTTGCGTTAATTAATTGGAATATTGTTGTTTTGTGAAGTGGTTGCATTTAATAGCATGATAAATATCTTTCGTTAAATAATATATAGAAATATTGTTCGTGTTTTTTTTTTTTTTGGGAATAGTTTTTCTAAATTTTTGAACATATTTTGATTGTTTAAAACGAACTCCAATTCACTAGGAACGTGTATTGGGATCCAGCATGAATATATTCGAAAGAACCTTTCATGGTTATGAAGTTTATATGTAAATAAATAGTACATAAAACTGTAATCGAATTAAGTTTTAACGTAACTTTTCGGTTTAATCATTTATATTAATTATCTTTGTCTTTCGAATTATTCTTTCATCAATTATTTTCATTAGAAAACTTGATGAAATTAATGGAAAATCTAATACAACCGAAATCTTGGCACCAATTTTTTAACCATCCAAAAATATTATTTTAAGGTATTTCAAACTGAAACAAAACATTAACAATTGCTTTGCTTCGTTAATAAAATTCCCAGAAATTTTTTTCGTTTTCCATTCACACATTTTTTTCGGCAATGTCGTTTATAATAATTAAATTTAATATGTAAAACAATACACCAGAGAAAAAAAAAAAGAGTCGTCATTTTAAAAAGAACACGCAACTGCATAATATTTTTATTTTATATATATTATTTACTCGCGTTAAGTTACATTAAAAAGAACAATAAAGAGAAACGAAACAAACAAAAAAAAATAAAAACCAGAAAAAAAAAAGTTATTTCATTTATTTAAAAGGTGTTTTTATCTATCATTTTGATTTTTCGTATTTTTATCTAAACAAAAAAAAAAACATTGTCGTGGATTCGAGGTTGGGTGTACACAATTTTAACATTTGTATATAATGTCTAGATAAGTACACACGAGCCTACCCAAAAACATTTTCTTTTTTTTATTTCTTTTTCTTTTTTGTTACATTAAATTATGTTGTTGCTGTTTGACGACCATTTTGTATGAAATGCGTGCTGATGCTCGACGTGCGTTTTTTTTTTAAACATTTTTTGTTTTTGCCTATTTTATTATTTTATTTCCATGAAATTGAAGTTTTGTTGTTTTTGGCATTGATGAATTTAAATTTTATATTTTATAGTCATAGATGTTTTCAAGTCCTATGAGTTTTTCATTGCCCATTACTTAATCATAATCTAAAATCATTATACACGAACATAATAAAAAACAAAAAAAAATTGTTTTATGTAGGTTTTTTTTTTGCATAAAAACTATTACCTCTTCCGAACATTTCACACAGACAGAGACCAAGTAACACATATTGGAAGCTTCATAATTTTTTGTTTTTTGTTTTTTTTTTTTGTTGGATATATTTATTAAATAAATATTATATTTTGTCTGTACATAAACAAAATTAAGCTATTGATTTCATTTGATGTATGGTCTATTATATATTATATATATCGTCAATATCGTACATACGGACTATGTGATATGTGTGATGTATGTATGAAGGGAACATAAAATACACGTACCTATTTATTTATATACTAATTAAACCAATAAAAATACAATACAACTTACTAAAAGGTTTTATGGGTATGAGTATATGATATCTTCCTCTCTATTTATGTATACTTATTTATAATGTGTATCTCATTAATATTTTGTATTTATTGATTTTGATTAGACTGTTTACATATTAGTTTTTTTTTTTTTCTTGCTTCTTTTCATAGAAAGTATTTATTGATTCGAGTAGGATGTAAGTAGACTATTGTAATTATAAATATAGTTTTTATTTTTTTATTTTTCATTTTTTTTCCTTTGAAATTGTATTTGAAATTATTAAAATCTTTAAATTCAATAAAATGTTGTTTGATTAAAATTTATTTCTGGTTTTATAAACCGAAATATTTTTTATATTTTAATTAGAATGACAATGGTTCAATAGAGAAAAAGAAATACATAAAAGATTAACGAAATGGAATATGGCTAGCAATGAATTTGTAAGCATTTTAAAAAATCAAATTATTAATATTACTTACTTGTTCTTTTAAAATTGAATTTTTATATCCGGTTTTTTTACAGTTATTTATTTCCTGCGTTATTTATAAATGACCGCTTCAAATGCATTGACTGTTCTATATCCCCATTTCAGGTAGAATTAGGCACCACTCATCGGCAATAGAAAGAGTTGTTTGTCCAGAAACATTAAGTGCAGCATTTTTCGACGTGCTCTGTATTTTGTGCTAGTCACCATTACCAAAAACCTGTACTTTAAACTTCAGATAGATTAATTCTTCGGAGATGAAAGAAGGTGTAACATAGTTTGCAATTGATCATAAAAAGAAGTAGTTCTGGATCCAACTGTGAGATTTGAGAGAAGTTACGATTAGGTGCATATAGAGAAAACGAACGGAAACATTTCCCTAATCATAGACAGGTGGTTTCAGTAGAATATTTTCGGGTTCTAGAAAAGCAATTCCGTGGACTATTTAATTAAAAACCTATAATTTAATAAAAATATTTTCAACAAAATCATAATGGAAATATTAGAGGACCGACTAGGAATTCCTTTCATCATTTGATGTAACTTTAATATTTTAAAATGTAAAAAATTATGTCATATTTTATCTGTCTTTTTTACGGCAACTAACTATATGTTTCATAGCAGATAACTATTTATTTGTAAATAAAATTTATTATTAATTTGTTATTAGTATATAAAGTAAAGTATAGAGAATTTTTTTTTTTTGAAGCTCTGTCCAATAAACATTAATAATCTATTTATTTCTGTTGATCGTTCACATATATCGTAACAATTATTCCATTAATGTGTTGTGTGACAAAAGTATTGTATTTTATATTTTATCACTCAACTGTCTGACTGATAACTATCACTAAATAGAAAATACAATACCCAAATGGTGTGTATATATATATAACAAGCTCATCATAATAACTCTAAAAGTTTGAATACCAGCATAATAACAATATTGATAAAGTACACACAAAATATGACAATTGACTTTTTCCATACCGCACATCAATTAAATAAATAATATCTATGCTTATACTTTCATATTTCTGATTCTCGACATATCTCTTTTCATATAAAAAAAAAATCGGTTAGTTAGTATTTCGTTTAGTACTCACCTACCTTAAAGTAATAATTCCATAAAATATTATATTTATTGTGGATAATGTATAGAGAATTTATAACAATCAAATATATATCTTCCGTAAATAACTGTTGGAAAATTAATTCAATATTATTTATGACTATTTCGCGTATTATTGTTTTTGTTTTTGTTTTGTTTGTTAATTGAAAGGATCAATAATAATGGTGGTGAATTATATATTCAATTATTATGTAACGTAATTTAGTCTATCCGCTATTGTAAGCAAGTCGTCATTACATATAGAAATGTTTTTTTTTTTTTAGTATAATAAGTGCTAAAAGAAAGAGATGATTTTTAAGATAGGATTATTGGCGCACCGTTTTGTCCAAAATAAAGTAAATTAGAAAAGAAATAATTAGTAATGAGAAGGTAATTGATTGGCAGGTTGTTTCCTATTTTATTTCAATATAATATTATTACTTTTGCGTGTGTGTGTGTGTGTGTGTTTGTGTGTGTGTGTGTTTGTGTGCGTTTGTGGTTCGTCGTTTTTATATGCATTGTACTATAACCACTCCAAATTCGATCAAATGAAAGTAAACACATTAATAAATCATTCTTAAATACTGTCTCTTGTTTATTATTTTTGATTAATGTTCATTTCAGTTAATTATAGATCAAAATCAGCTGTACATAGTCGTCATTTTATGCATTTAATAAAATGCAAAAATAGTTAAACTTTTATTACAAACAACTAGCAACCCTCTTTTATTTTATGTGCATTTTTCTTTCTTTTTTTTTTTTTTTGAATTTATATTTGATACTTATTTGTTAATGGAATGATATGAAACATATGCACATTCATATATATATATATGTAATTCATCAGTACATCATATTATTGAATTACTTGTGTTATGGTAACAAGATCCCCTGCAGTCTGTTGTTGAATGATTTTTGTTTTCTTTTTAATCTAGTTAAATTTGATTGTGGGTGATTTTCTATCCAATTATTTCCCTATTATTCAGATTTATATTATTTTATTTATGAATTAATTTAATGATAATTGAATGAGAATAATATTGTGGTAAATTAGAATCATTTCTCATTATATAATAAATTTAAAATTCATAATTCAGTTATAGCGGTAGTACGCGAACTATTATTTATATTTTGTTTTTTTTAAATATCTGAAATATTAAATAGGTTTAATTTGAAGAGTGAACAATGTTTAGGTGAGATGAGATCTGTTTCTGCATTCGATAAAGTGAAACCTTTTTTCTCTGGAAAGTTATTTTCATTTTATTGTGTTCTTGAATTTTGATTGTGTTGTGTCTTAGAAAAGCTCGTATTCTTAAAACAAATAACAGAAACAGAAACAAAAACAAAAACCAAAAAATAGAATTTATATATTAATATATTATATGCTCAACCATACAAGTTGATTAAGTTTCTTCATTCAATTCACTAATTATTTCATAATTTTTAGATAAATGTGAGGACACTGGATTACGGGTAAATG
The DNA here is from genome assembly GCA_011634745.2 of Catotricha subobsoleta. Classification (NCBI taxonomy): domain Eukaryota; kingdom Metazoa; phylum Arthropoda; class Insecta; order Diptera; family Cecidomyiidae; genus Catotricha; species Catotricha subobsoleta. The sequence goes on from JAABKK020006038.1 coordinate 25,352, forward strand.
GCAAAGGCAAAAAAATGAGAAAACCTAGAACCATATACAGTTCATTACAATTACAACAATTAAATAGACGGTTTCAACGAACACAGTACCTAGCATTACCGGAACGAGCAGAATTAGCAGCTAGTTTGGGATTAACACAAACACAGGTAAGACTATAAGACTTTAAGACTGAAGCTTAGAATAACTAAAAAAATAAAATGACTGATTAATTTCTACATTTATAAATGACCTAACTAAACAATAATAACTATTAATTCTATAAATCGCATCTATATATGATCGTGCGTATATAGTAAAATTCTCTATCTACATACAATAAAATACGTCGTTCATATTCAATTCCTGTACAATAAAGAAATAAAGAAAAAAAAAACACAAACACATAAAAACAAATACTCTAAAATAAAATTTAAAAAAAAAAAAAAAAACCAAACCGATTTCATATTATTAAAGGTCGATTGAATATGACATAATATGACTTATTTAAACCACCCTTAAATCACAATTTGTTTTTAAAAGCTATAATACAACATGGTTACATCACATCATGTAAAATCTAAACCTATATAAAATATATATACACGAGTATGTATTATATATTTATATTTATTATTATTATGGTATTATTGATATTTTAATTTAAATTCTATTATATATATTAGGGTGACCGCGAAAAACACTTTTTTCTCGGATTTTGACAGATAAGGTGTCAAAAGTTTCCAAATTTCAACCTGAAACCGAAACTGAAAAAAAAAAGAAAATCGGTTGATGTTTACCGGT
>JAABKK020006049.1:0-26110 GCA_011634745.2 Catotricha subobsoleta
TTCTATTTATTATTCCGCTCTCCGCATTAGGCACGTTTCAAAACTTAAAGCTGGGCAACTCTTCAAAGAGTGAACCAAGTAAAACAAGATAATGAATTTCGGACGTCACATTTTCACGAGACCCCCCTCCCCCTGTCACAAATGGTCACATTGCCAGAAGAAATGATAATAGATTTTAATAAATTACACCAATTTTCCGACAGTCTATTTTATTTCAATTATCAAAATGGAGAAATTTTGTCAGAGGTTAGTATATTTTTCTCAATCCATTTTTGAATACATGCTAATAATTTTTTTAAAAAAAACTCTACCCTCTTAACCACAAAATTGAAAAATCCATACATAGCATAGGAAATAAATTCAATCCTTCGATACCTAAGTCCATATACATTTATAAGAATTAAATCCTATCATTTCATACATTCAAAAATCAAACTGAAAAATGTAATAAATGTTTATTTATTTATTTATTTATTCATCATTCTATCAGCAAGCCCAAGTATACTTAGGCATTTACAAAATATGAATTTCATGCTTCTGTATATTTGTTATCACAATAAGCGACATTTTACAGAAAAATAAACACGAATTTTATATCTTTAAATAACATATATATTATATATATTATACGACGATATATGTTGGCAAAAAATAATATGGATTTATTTTCAATAGAATTTTCCGAATATGATTCTTACACAATAATTCCGAACAAGGAAAATATTCAAAACATTCCAATTTGAAGTGTGGAAATGGTTTGAATATATTAGGAATATCCAAGTTTGGTATAGCATTATGATCAATAGGGTATATGGTGAAAATATCTCAACAAGAATCCTACATATATGTTCAACTGGTGTGAAACTATCTTGCCAATTATTTATTTCTCAGGTTCATTAATTATTTTACTACATAGAAACAACCATAGCATCCATGATGGGAAAAGCAAATAAAACATCCGACCTCAATTATTTGTTTTTTTTTAATTAATATTAATTTTGTAAGATGTACTTCATTTTTGAACCAATCCAATGGGAGTTTTTTTTTTTTTTTGAAGTAAAAGCACGTAATTGTCACCATTTATTAATATTTAAGTAATTTAATTGTAACACAATTTTTATATTTTTCAATCTATAATAAATTAAGTAGGTATAGTTACTTACTTATTCATTCGAAAAACAAACGCAAACATAAAAATGGATCGCCTGAGTTTGATTATGCGATTTTTGTCAATTTTTCAATATTTGATCAATCATATATAATATACTTACACAGCGCATCAAATAAATAAATTCCCAAAATTTTAGTGAATAATTTATTTGCATTACAAACACATTCTTGGTAAGTATGCTATCATGAACTGTAAATTTAATTGGACTATACTGCATTATATATATAATTTACAGAAGAAATTTACTGCATCACCTAAAATATATAAATGTATAATATCTACGAATTGAAAATATTTTTATTTACGTTGTCTGTAAATCATAATATAATTAATTATATGTATATAGCAACTATTATATCGTTTAGTTTTTGCTACAACTTGCTGTAATTGTTTATTTATATTTGGTTTTTCATTAGCCTATAGATATATTATTGAATAACCTTATCTATCAAAACAATACATTGGATTTATGCCTATCTCCTAAACGCATATATATATATATATATATATATATATATCCTATAGTATTGCTTATAGTTATAGCTACGAGTATCAGTACGTAAGTATGCTCTTTTGAATATATAACTAGAACTCCAATAAAATACAAAGTATAAGGCAATTTCGAGATGAGCAAGAAGCATTTAACCTGCTTGTGGTTTCAGAATCAATAAAATGAACTGAACAAGATTGAAATAGAATATACATATTTTAATCTGAATTTTCTGAATATTTTTCTTGAACCATTCTTTGATATAAATCGAATTATTTTGCGAAACAGAAATCTGAAAAATATAGCCATGTGATCTGCGCTTTGCATAATGCATTTAAATTTTTTTTTTTATATCAATAAATGTATTGACGATTTACAACTGTATCGCTCAACTCGAAATAGCTTATGGTTTATTATTATATATTATTATAGCTTATTCTTTGAAAATCGTAAATGATTAGTAAAGAGGCAATGCAGAATATATAATTACTATTAAAATATGAAAATATTTCAACATCCCAAATATCTTTCGTATAATGGTCTGTCGAAGTCTAACCAAATCATTGCATTAGTTAATAATTCAATGAATATAATGCGGGGGCTTATAAGAACGAGATCTTTCTCATTATTTGAACATAAAAATATTATTCACCAGTTACAGAGGCGTACTGACCATATAAGCTGCCTTTGAAATACGATTATTGCTTTTTTTTTTTTTACATTTTTTAGGCTTTCAGGAAAAATATGGCCAACTTTAATAAAGAAAAATACTAAAACTTGAATTGAAATAGTATTGAAATCACAATGCGTTAGCATGTTAATTGATGATAAGGATGTTGATATCGTGGGCAATCGAGTAACTTATGAGAGATAAATTATTTTCTATGCCAAACAAAGTACAATAAAAAAAAACTATAATTATTATTTAAGTTATCAAATTTTACTATAAACAACCATCTCTCAGACTATTGCATCTGTGATGGGAAAAGCATATAAAACATTCGACCTCAATTATTTGGTTTTCAGTAGAAATTTGACTATTGGCCGGATTGTGTTTGTGCATATTTTTCATTTTTAATGTTGTTGTTTCTTTTAATTAATTTTTAATAAAACTTATAATTTTTTTATTTCGTGTTTTCTTTGTACGCTTAAATATTTTTCTACATTGATTTTATTTTTACTGCTTAATTTTTTGTTTGTAAAAGAAAAATTGATTCAATCCAATTATGAATTTTTTTGATGATGAAAATAATGGCTTGGAATGGCTGGATAATGGTTTTTTTGAAAAAGTTTTACGCTCATCAGAAAATGATAGCTCGATCAAGGTAAATATTTAATTAAAAAAAAAACATTAAACTATATGCATTTTTGAGTTTCTATTTTCTTCTTGGCTGTAAAGATATTTTCTTTTAACAAAATGTTTGTAAGTGATTTTTGTTGTGATGGTTAATTAATGTGCGCGCTTTTTTATAATTTTATGCGTACCGTTTTTTCAATTGTACATTAAATATTTTATAATAGGCTATTTAACAGCGACAACTAATGAAATTGTACATATAATGATTTCTTTGCCAATTTTATGCATAAGTGTAGAAAATGTGCATCGATCGAAAACGTGTTTTTATCTTTGTCTCATTGTACATTTTTTTTTGTTCAATAACTGTATTAGTTTATGGTTTTAGGCTTTAAATGGAAATCAAACTAGATTTTTAATGTTCGACTAATTTCAATTTCAAATTAAAATGAACAAAAAAAAAAAATTTATAAAAAATAATGGCGAAAAACCGCAATTCAAATAACAGAATAACTTTGTTCTAGATCAATCGATCACGCTTGAAAATTAACCTTACTTACATTTTTTCGGTAACAATGTCGAGAAATTGTTACTAATAAATGTTATATGTAGAAGGAAGTTCGCGCCAAAAGTGCAAGAAGCATTTTACGAGCATTAAACAAAGCACATGTATATGTGTTACATGAATAGCTCCTTTAAATTTGTTTTTTCTTTGTTTAGTTAAGGTTGCTGGAAAATATAATTAATTATACATAATTAATTATTATAATTAAATTTATGGAACCGCATCCAGAAAATATCTACCATTATTTATAAAATACCAATAAAATATTAATTGAATATTAATTCGCACACTTCGACACACTTTTCACATTTATACAAATATGATTATTAACTTAATTCCTTAAGTTAATTTTTATTACAATAAAAATGTTCGAGTAAACATTTCTTGTTATTATTTACAATTTAAGGTAATTGGATTTGAAGCGGAGCCAGCTGCTAAAGTTGGAGAACATTTTGCCACAATCATGATTCGTGCACTTGTATCATACATCAAGGGAAACAACAACAGTAATAATTTAACCAGAACTCTCATAGTTAAAACCGTTAAAAATGCTGACGGTGTGTTTAAAGACATACTAAATGAATCGCCAGTTTTCGGAACAGAAGCAAAGATGTACACAAAAACATTACCACTAATTGAAAAAACATTACGAGATGCTGGTTACGTAGATTTTTTTATATCGCCAAAGTATGTTTTGCTTTTTTTTTGTTTTCTTTTTTTTTTTTTTTAATATGAATGGATTTCATTCAATGCTGTAACTATTATTTTTTAATTTACAGAATTTTGTATTATTGCCTGGAACCATTTCAAGCAATTGTTCTGGAAGATATGTCAGAAAAGAATTTTCATACGTTACCAAAAACATTAAACATTAAACAAACAAAATTAGTTACATCGAAATTGGCTAAGTTTCACGCAGCATCGTATCATTTACATTACAAAGTCAGTTTATTTCCAAACTATAAATTCATTCTTTAGAAAATATATTATCTTTAATAATTACTTAATCACCATATCTTTATTTTCTATCATTTACAAAAAAAAAAACAAAAAACAACAACAACAATCAAAAATATAGAATGACGAGCATATATCAAATTACAAAGATGGCCTCTTAAGCAGTGAATCGGTTGGTGTAAAAGATATAATTGATGAGTCAATTGAGCGCTTTATTAATGAGGCTACATCGTGGCCAGGTTGTGAGAAATATTTAACAAGGCTAAATAATTTCCATGCCACTATTTTTCAAAAATGTCGTCGTTTATACAATAGCAACAGTACTTATAACGTTTTGAATCATGGTGACTTTCATTTCAAAAATACAATGTACAAATTTGATGGTGACCAACTATTGGATGTAACTTTTGTAAGCGAAGTTCTTTTGATTTTTTTTTCTCATCATTTTCAATAAAATAGTTAATTATTTAATTTTTTTTTTGTTTTTGTTTTTGTACAGGTTGATTTTCAATTAAGTGTTTGGGCGTCACCAGCTCTTGATTTAATTTATTTATTGTACGCAATTGCATCGACGGAAACAAGAGAATCACACCGGGATGAATTAATACATTTCTATTATCAAGAATTTACAGCAACATTACGACAATTAGGCACTTTAAGTACTGTACCAGTGCCAACACTTTTAGATTTACATATGGAATTATTGAAGCACGGTTGCATTGAAATATTCGTAACCATTGTGTTTTTATTGTATTCATATATTGATTTTACAAAGGTCGATATTGCACAATTGGTTTGTAATACACCACAAAGTCGAGCGGCTAAACAAAAAATTTATGCTATTCCCGAATACAAAGAGGTGATTGTTAATACCTTACCAAAATTTTTACATAAAGGATTTTTGTGAGGATTTTTTATTTACTAGCTATTTAATGATAATATTTTTTTTAAAGACTTCTAAATTGTATAAATATTTTTTAATTTGAAATAAGAAAACAAATAATATTAATAAATTTCATGTTGATGATTTCACATTCTAACTAACTTTTAAAAAAAAAAAATTGTGTATTATTTTTTTAATATGGTGGCGAGCCGCGAGAGTTAGCGAAAGTGAAGAGAAATGAAAGGTTTTATTTTAAGTATTTTTTTTACTTATTAAGCAGCACGGAACACTGGGAATCCCATATAAAAAAAAAAAATATGATTAAAATTATGTATATATAATACAGACGATACACTTCTATAGGGGAAAACCCCTATACATATGATCTTATTGATTAATATATTATTGTACTTAATGAATCTTTCGATTTGTATTCAATAGAAAGTAGATATTTAAAAGCAAAATTACGATGCAATATTTATAGAAAATAGAAACTTTTCAAGAACTAGTTCGGTTTATTGGTAGTAATTGATGTGAAAGAATAAATTATCGTGGAACTTAGGTTACCAAATATTTCAAATCCCAGTTCCCACCGCAAAGGTGTCTTCAAATTTGTTTTCTATATGAAGCTGACCCCACAGCTTACTTGCGGCTGTTATCACTCAGATTTATCCTATAAGTAGCTAGATATAAATTATTTGGGTCAAACTCGATTTTCTTGAACTTAGAATAGATTTGGTGAAATTGTCTGATTGAATTAAAACAACAAGCAAACCGGATCGAATAAACCTATATTGGCAAATATCTATTAGCGCACTTGCTTCAAAAAGCGAAAAGCACTATCAATTAGAAAGTAGGAAGATCTTATAATGATTGGACAGCATGAATATTAAATCAAAAGTGACGGCACCGCATGTCAATATTTTCAAAAAAAGAAGATAGAACAGCTCATTTTCGACTGGCTTTTTCAAAAGTATTATTATATTCCAATTAAATATTAAATGATAATTGCTTCCATCGTATTAAGTTTGCTCGTCAAAAAAAAAAATTATATCAAATAATTGCCAATGTCTGATCAGTTTGATTGAACTTTAGAATAATTAAAATGTAATATAATTTATTTTATTTAAAATACGAAAATTACGATTTTGATTTGAATAAAACTGTTTAGTATATTTTATTTTTATATATATATACTTAGAGATTCGCAAGATTTAATCATTTTCATTTCACATGGGTTGGGTACTCCACAAACTGGACCAAACCTGCAACACAACCATTGTAATTAATAAATTTAAAAGATGCACAGTTTTTATAATCTTCATATAAATAATTTGATTTATTACAAGAGATTCAATTTAATAGCTATCGAAAAGCGAACAAAAAAATATAAGATATAAAAGAATAATAAATTATGGGAATAAATATTCATTATATTTAAAAAGATTGATTCCATGGCTCTTTACACTTAGGACATTTGTTGATCTTAGCCAAATATTTTGTCAAACAAAATTTATGCAAGATTGCTTCACATTTATGCTCACAAGAAATTCCCTATAAATAAAAATAAAAAAAAAAAACCATATAAGTATACAATTGTAATTTGAATCACTGAAACATCAAAATAAAGAATCTTAAAGCTTCACCTTAAATGTGGGTTGATTACACAAATTGCACAACTTAATGTAATTCCCATAACTTGTTATTAAATAATTACTGAATTCTCCAATAGTTCTGGGCCCAAAATATAATTCATTGTTTACTTCAACAAAATAACCAGTAGTACACCAATCATCGAGAAGCTCTTGTGCACGCCGTTTTGTTATAACACCTCTATGACCTTTGCTGTCAGTCAAAGTAACCGACATATTCAAAGCCGCTATGGATGAATAGCTATACTCATCAGATTTGACAATATTTTCTAACAACGTTTTGAAATAATTGCATTCGGTTTCAGTGTAGATGCCAGTAATTCTATCATTTTGGAAAAAAAAATTCAAATAATTAGCCATTATTGTCATTTTCATTAATATTTCTCATATTGTTTACTTACTTTAATGCGCCTGGTTCCGAAAAGTTCGTAAAAACTAAGAATTCGGAATGCGAACTTTCAAATTCATATTGAAGAAATAATATTTTTTGATCTACGATGTGTATTTTCTGATTAATGTCTTGCACAATTTGACGTAAATTTTTCAAATTTGGTTCATCATCTGCATCGGTACCATCTAGAAAGATAACATTTTTGTTTTATTTAACCAATCAAATAATAAAAAAAAAAACTGTTATATTTACATTTTCTAACAATGGGCTTTAATATTTCCATCGCTTGCGTTATACTTAAGGTTCCACGATTTGCACAAGCTTGTAAGAAGCCTCTATGAACATCAGTGTATAATTCAGTCATGTTATCTTACTGAATTTAATTATTTCTTGTAAAAAGCACAGAACTAGGAAAATGGAAACACGACAGAACAAAATCCATATACTTTGCTAAGCAAAATATTTAATGGCGCGAAAAGAAATTCCCGAAATGTCAAAATGTTTTGATGAAATCTATAGCCGATTTCGATTGCACTTAACCATTTGTGCATCGGACTAATACCAACGTAGAAAGAGCAACAAACATAGAAGGGAGGTGCACTGCTCGCACTCATACAATTTACGTTTTTTCATGGTGTCTAGATTTGACAGCGAGTTGCCCAGCACTGCATCGCTCACACTTATTGAAAATCATTACTCTGCACCGTTCATGTGACCAATTGAATGTCAAAATTGTGACCAATTGATTGTCAAAAAAAGAGACCAGTTAGAGCAGTACACCTCCCTTCTATGTTTGTTACTCTTTCTACGAATACCAATCATGAGTGTAAAAATTAATAATATTAGGCGCCTTCGAGGATTGATCCAACTAATGCCATCTGATCTATTTTAGCGTCAGTTGGATCATTCCTCGAAAGCGACTAGTAATATAAAGCTAAAAACTGAAGACATTACTTCAATAGCCGCAACATTAATTTTAACCAATCAGATTTCTTATTTTTAACAATGTTGATTTTGTCAACAACGCCCGGTAAACATGACTGTAAATACATTTAATATAAATCCATTAATTGTAAACGAAACTTTAAATATCTTTTCGAATTTATCTAGATTATATTCGAATTTTTGAATTTTTGCAAATTTCATAAACACCGAACAGGTTTTAGATATAAGTTATTTAAAATTGTCGTGAACCTGTATGAACTTAATAAATATTTTATTATAGTGATAATATATTTTATTATCTTCATAATTGATACTTAATATATTTTATTATATATTATAATTATTCGATTTTCAAAAAGGCTTGGGTCATGTTCTACCTTGATAAATAATGGCTGACAATTCTAGAAAATGGCTTACTGGTGACTTGGAGCCATTGAATAATGCGCAAAGATTATTCTTTTTTAAAGTGCTTGTAAGTTAACATAATTATTTCAAATATTTACAAATAAAGAATTATATTTATATACTTAGTTGAAATGTTGCTTAATGTAATTTAATTTTAATCGCTATGTTTTAAGTAAAATGAAAAAAAAGCCATGTGGATTTTCATTTTCCTTAAAAGCTAACGGTTATGCCATACAAATGAATTAAAAAGTAAAAATTAAACAGTAAACCATCGAATATTTTTATGAAGCACAATAAATTCCGTGAGAATAAAATGAAATAGTTTTCCACTAAAATATATTTAAATAATTTTCAGGATGACGACATAGCATTATCTAATGAAGAATTAATAGAGATGTGTAAGGTGCCATGCGTACTTGAAATGCATCGCGCCAATATGTGCTTAAAGTTTGAAAAATTCGCGGCTAACAAACTGCATAATAAAGATATGGTAGATTTGAGCGATCGTCAAAAAAAGAGAATATACAGAAAAATGGAAAAATATCCGGAGGTTTTGTATGAAGAATTTATTAATATGGACGGATACCAAAAGTTACGACGTTATCGGCCTATACGACGTCTTCGTAGTTATTTTAATGAACGTTATTGTAAACGGTTCTACATGAAAATGAAAGCTTTAGTTAGTATCCCAGATAAATATCCAATATGAATGGAAGAAGACTCGACTACAAATAGTGATTCTTTATATTCAGTTGAAACTGTAAAAAATAATAATAATGATAAAACTCCAAGTGATTCTAATGATGACTGGCAAATTGATGAAACAAATAGTATAAGGATAGAAATAGATTCTCAATCAATCGTTGAGGCATCTTTCTTAGTTTCTACATCAGACGATGGTTTATCACTATTTAATTGTAATTCATTATATGAAGACGAATCACAATTAAAAGTAGAAGGCCAAGACCAAATTTCACTTTCTACACCTACGCTTAATATAGATAATGATATAGCAAGTGATTACGGCACCGACTATTCTGAGGAAGACATGAAGATCATTAATAGTGAAGGTTATAATGTAATATATTCAACACTACCATTTTCACAAAAGGATTCAAAAACAATTTTATAATCAATTTCGAGGGAAACTGGACAATTCAACTCAAAAACGTTCCAAAACGGTAAGTATTCTGAAGAAACTGTTTACGAATTGTCTTTATATATTTTATTTAAAAAAAAAAAAAATGTTTTATTTAGAAAAAATAAGTAAAACATCTAAAAACGTTAGCAAATTATGTTTGCTAAAACTATCTTGCATTAAAGCAATTGAAATTTATCTTAAATTGCTTTAGCAGGCAATAAACAAGATATTTTTTGTAATTATTTTTGTTTTGCCTATTTTTAAGTTATTCTATTCTATGTTATTTAAATATAATTTTAAGAACATTATATTTTCAATTAAATTAATTAATTTTTTTTCAATTAAATTAAGCATTAAAGTCTAGTAAATTTTCTGCGTTTTAATATTTGTGTACCGTATCACATGATATTGATATATATCTCACCAAATATATTTAGAAAACCAATCAGAAAAATATCATAAAGAACGGTAAAAAAAATATCGCATTATCATTAGATATTTTAAAATGAATATATGAATATATCAGGTCATAGGTGCCGACTACACTATGGTGACGAGGCCCGAGCCCCACATACACAAAAACCGAAAGGCTCAAGTATAAGTATTTGACCTTAGGGAAAAAAGTTGTATCTTTGTATTTCAAACGCTATAAGGTTTTTGGCAGCGGATCGATGCCATTAGAGTAGGCCTCCATTTTCAGACCGAGCGATTGGAAAACGTTTCGAATTCGCGCCATGAGTTAAAAGTTTTCCTTTTTTGACTCATCGACAAAAACTGGCCCCCCTACGGTTTTTGTCATGAATCAAAAAAGAAAAATTCTGAATCCATTACGTGAAAATCAATAGATTCTCGATTTTTTGTGTTTGTTCCACGAATCATGAGTTTCCCAGACTTTTGCTCCTATCATTTTTTTTTCTCCAAGATTGCAGACCATATTGGATGAAAACAAAAAAATGATGATTTTTTTGCTTAATAACTCATGATTCATGAAGAAAACGAAAAAAATCAACATTTTTCTGTTTAATATTTCGTTTATTTGCCGTTGGAGCCAATTTTTTTTCGGCGGTATTGCCTTTTTTTATTGATCACGTGTTTTGTTTTCTTACAGAAATGAAGTCATGTACTAATCCATTGTTAGCTTGCTTTCCTTCAAGTTCTGTGACTTAAAGAAGCTAGACTAAGTCAAAACACCTTGGAAAATATTGTATAAACCCTTGAAAAATAGGTAATGCACCCACTTAAAAACTTTTGAGGTCCAATTACCAACCAAAAAAAACATGTAAATGTTCAAAAGAGAGAAGAACCTCCGAACTCAACCAGAACCCGGTTCGCGTCCCTGAATTGTGGTGAATTCAGTTCACGAAAGTAAAATTGTGACAAATTTTGTATGGGATTTCATATCACCGGCTGTTTATTGGTTCAGTGCAATTGAAATCGACGTATCGTATGGTAAAATCATTCTACTTTTGTGCTTTTTGTAGTCTCAATTCACGGCAACTAAAAATGATGTATTGTTACAGTGCTTTTGACATTTTCACTTGAAAGCTCTAGTCGAATGTCCAATCGGAGATGCGAATTTTGTAGTATTTTATCATCAAACTTTCAAGTGAGGATATATATGATATATAAATATTTCTTAGAAATAAAAGACTTTTTATTACATATATTATTATTATTATTATTATTGTTATTTATTATTTATTTATTTCATTTATTATTATTATCAATACGTAAGTTTATTACTTATGATTATATGTTAAGAAATTAAATAAATTATAAAATCATAAGGAAGCATTAACTTCCTATAGAAATTATTCAAAATTTCAATAAATAATTTTCTAATTTATATCTTGTTTTGTGTTTCAGGACAATTTGTTAACTTGAAACAAAATAAAATTGGTAACCTGTTATGATATACATTCAATGATATTTTCATTAGCCCTATATAGAGTAAGCACACATTTATGTATTATGTATCTTACATTTTTGTTTGTTTAACTAAGATCTTATTTATTATAATTATGATTCAAGGGCTACTCATACAAAACTATTAGAAAAACTACATGTGTTAATTCAACATTTATGATATTGGGTTAAATATCAGTTTTAATAATTTCAAAGATATTGAAGAACTTTCGAACCTTACAACTTTACTTTACGATTTAAATGATACAAATAAAACGTAATAAACTATTGACAATAAAATATAAGTCCATATAAGACTCAGCAGTTATGTCCAAATAAAGAACAGAAATCTATTTGTTTTTCAGTATTTGATTGAATTTGAAGAAGTTGCTTTTATTTAAAGTGTTCAACAAATTTTTGTACATTTTTTAAAGATTAATCCATTAAAAAGTAAAAAAAATATATCAATTGACGCGACAACCTTTATCTATTTTTTTGCATATCAAAAACGAAATAAACCCCGAAAAAACTGCGCTGTCCCTTTTGCCAAATTCGTAAAAAGATACTATTTTGTCCAAAAGCGAGACAGGGTAATTTCTTTTCAAAATCTCAGAGGGGGTTAACTATGTTCAAGAACAAAAAAAGACAAGCTGCCAATGGATTGGTACACGACTTCATTTTTGTGGAAAAAAAAAGGGAAAAAGGGGTCAAATTCACCTGACCAAGTGGTAAAAAAAAAATTACGAAACCCATACTTTTCAAAAATGAAGTAATACTATTTTGGCCCAAAACGACAGAGGGCAATTTTATTTTTCATTCTCAGGGAGGAGTTATAAACCACCTACTCACCCTACCCCGTGCACATGTATGAATACATCCATTGTGGGTAAATTATTAATCCTAATTTATATTAAACAGTTTTAGTCCAAAGTTCAAAAATACTTGCAATGTACTAAATATATATATATAGATTTATTAAATGAAAATAATCAATGACAATAAACATATTATTCGCAAATTTAGATTTAAATAAATTAATTACCTTGCACTTGCACAGGTTTTAAATATGTTCAATATTTTTCTAATTATTCAATTTAATTTTTATATTATGCTGTATATAGTAATTTTGAAAATGTTATTGTTTTATTATATAATTTAGATATTTTATTTGACTAGTATTAATACATTAATTAATGAATATATAAATTTATATATTCTATTTCTTTTTATTTCTTTTTTTTTTTGTTGGAATACGAGTTTGGAGTATATTTATTAATTAGCCAAAAAGTAAAATATTAACAATTAAAATTTCTCTTCAAAATAAATAAATAAAACTAAATTAAAGACGTCAATATTTTTTAAATTGAAATTACAATAAAACAAAAAGTTTCACTTTCCAAATAAAATAGGCGATTACTTTTTATAGTGATGAATTCACTTCAATAAATAAATATAGATGCTTACGGTTAATTCCATGAAACGTGTAAGAAGCTTACGATGAAAATAGATAATGCTATGATAGGCATTGAATTTATTGAAATTATGATTTTTGGTTTCTCTTATGATTGTTAAGTTCTATGATCTAAAAGATTAATTACAATATTTTTAATACTCTTACAGCTTGAGCATCTTACAAATTAGTATGAAATAAACCTTAGAACTTGTTACATCTATATATATAATATATATAAAGAAAATGTCTAAAGTTCAAAAATTAGTTTTGTGAAAATAAATTCCAAGTTATTAATTAATGCACATTGTGATAACCAGTAGAACATTTACTAATTCTACTAGGAATAATTAATGAATGCTAATAATCTCTATAACCGTCGTAAAAAAATTCAATGCTTTGATTTAAAATACTATTAACTTGAACCATAGAAACATAACTTTATAGAATTTCCTGATTTTTATAAAGAAAATCAACTTAAATATTAACTATTTGGTTTTGTAAAAATTAAAATGTACATTTAAACATAAAAAAAAATATCACATGTCTGAACCGAAATAAGCGTTTTAGAATGCATTTTGATTACATATTTATATAAATTCTATTACTGTTATTATCTAATTAAATAATTATATTTATATTTATAATTCGAACGTTAATGAAAGAGTTGGTATACTTTTTTAACAAATTTTTGTTAGGAGCCAACAGAAGAACGTCGAAACCATTAGCCATGTGAAAATATTCTTCCGGCTGAAATATTGCAATTTTATACAAAGCGAAATGAACGACGTTTCCATTCTCAGCGATACTCTACTGAGACCTGTAAGTTTTTTTTGGTCTAACGGTAGTCTCCTATAAACATAACAACTGGAGCCTTTATCCAGATTTTAAATTATACAGAAACTCTTCAATCGACTTTCTTTTACTGAGGATATCCAAGAGCTGCAGTCAATAGTGGTTCCCATGATTTGTTCAAATCTATGAATAAGTCAGCACAATGTTTTCCGATGCAATCGTCTTCTGATAAAATACTAATTGGAAATGCTGCATCCTAAGAAGAAAGAAACAAAAATTTTATTAATTTTATTATTAATAGAAATTATCAATGTCAGAATTTTTTGCTTATAATTACATTTTTAGATTGCCAAAGAGTTTCTAACATAGCCAGAAACCGTCGCATATCTGAATTTGTAGCGAAGAATACAACCATGTCATCAGAATTTTCCCTTACTTCTTGACATGAAAATTCCTATTTTTGAATAAATGATGGATTATAAATTTATTATAAAAAATGTCAACAATTTTGAATAATCTTTTATTAGGCTATTCTGGAAATACTTACCAAAATACACCACCAATGATCACCTTGGGCCGGTATCCGAACGCTGACCATTTCCTGTAATGCGGCACACGTTTTAACTTCGACACCAGAATTTTTTCCATAAATACTGCTAATACTTGAAAAACTCTTTTCTTCATTACCAAGCAAAGTCACTGTTTGGCTTCGTGATGGTGAACTTTTTGTAGAACTTATAATATCAGACATTTTAGTTGGTGTGCTAACATTCGAACATGTCTAAAAAAAATATTTTTTTTTTTTTAAAATACGAACATCTAACATATAAAAATATGATTGCACACCTCATTTAAAGTATCTGACATGGTTGATATACTTAATTTTCTGGAAACACTATCCAAACATGGTCTATGTGGTGAAATAGTTCCGGTTGAATTAATACGTCTCAATGGTGCCGTAAAATCTTCCCGTAGAGTAATTAAATGATTTGATGTAATAACAATGGTGCATCCTAAAGTTTTATGTTTCTCTTGCATTTCAAATAAACCACTAGCCGATTGTACTAAAGTTTGAAGCCACTCAGAGGCAACATATTCATCGGGAGCAGCTAATTGTAAAAAACCATTTTTTAGCATGATTTCGAAGCAATGAGGACGCAGGGAGTTTACAGCACGTCGTGCTCCCTTGCATTCAGACAATGCTATTGCCATTGATGGTAATTTTTGATTGGAATCAGAGAACATGTATAAAACACCAGCTCTATTGATAAATAATTTAAAGAATTTTAATTTTGCGTCGATTAAAAATAAATATATTATATTGAAAACTTACTTTAACAGAAAATATCCGGCTTGCCATTGTTGGTGTACGTCTGTTGAAGATGATATATTTCGATACATTAAAGGACCTTTTATATTTGGTCCTAATGGTTCTTCATCGTGATTTAATACAGTGGCGGGTACGCTTACAACAGCATAATACACCCAAGCATCATTCTAAATTATTTTTAAATCAGTAATAAATAGAAATTATTTCTTAATATAAATACTATATATATATATACCTTCGAAACTGATGAATTTTCACGCACAAAAGCTTGTAATGGTGCTAAGTGATCTAACGTCAACTGGCCTACGGCAGGTAATATGGCACCGCCACGTCTTGCGCACATTTCAAGGCTGGATACAAGACCATCGGCAGGATATGGACCACCAGCTAATAATACTTGTTGCATATCACGTGCACTATTACTTAATAGTACGGTGTTACCATGTGGCCCAATCTAGATAACAATAAATTAATATTTTAATAATAATCATAATGATGTTGAATACCTAAATTTTGTTTACATACCAAAATAACATCGAGCTCTGAATATGGCAAAACAAATTTATTGCATAAACGATTTCGTATGAGATCGGTTACATAAAGTGTTTTGTCGGTTAAGAATACTAAAACTGGTGTCATATGACCTTCGAGACTATAGCCAGTATATAATTTAAACACCTAAACCAATAAATTCAATTATTAAAATTCATAATAGTTAATTTATCGTTATAAACGCATTGAGAAATCAAAGATTACCTTCATTAAAATCTCTTTTTCATCACGTAAAATATGTAAGTAATTTCCATTAAAAATATCAACAGAAACTTCACCAACCCCAATACCAAATTCATTTTTTGATTTAACCACATCCACATTTGATTTCATTGTTTCCTGTTTGTTGCTTCCATTCAACTCAATTTCTAATGCAATTTCGGCATTTAAATCTGCAATTAAATCTAAATCAATTGGTTTGACAGCTTTTACATAAAGACTACCAAACAATTTTGGTTCATTTCGATATTTTGCCGATAAAATATTATTTTTCTTAATGGTTGCATCATGAATTTTCTTTTGTGTAACATTTCGCAAAAAACGATTTATTAACGATGATTTAGATGATGGTGGTCTTAGATAATGATTTGATAAATCAGAACGTTCTGCTAATAGCTGTTGTGTTTCTGATAAAGATGATGTTGATGGATAATCGATAATTTCAATTTCACTATCATTTATATCTGTATCTGTGGTTGTTATGGTCAATAAATCATCAAATTCCTCGGACAATAATAGCATTGGATTTTGTGGTTCCTTTGGCATTCCACAAAATAGATCTGGACTTAGTTTTGATCGGTCAAATTTGGATGTTATAGATTTTCGACGTAATGGTGATGCCAAATGGCGCGTTTTACTATTTGGAGAATTTGAAATAGTGGTTGATTGTGATGGTTTAATGAGTTTTTCAACTTTATCTAGATCTGATAAAGTATTTGTGGACGATGACAAAGTACAAGTAGAAATTATTGAATTTTTATCACTACACGACGAAATCATGCTAGATGTCATGCTAGTTGTTCCGAATGTATCAATTTCAGCAGGCTGTTGCTTAATATTAGTTTTATTTTCCACGATGGTTGGAGATTTTAATTGCTTTTGTGGAGGAGGTGGCTGATATTTTTGTTGTTGTGGTTGTGGTTGTGGTTGTTGTTGTTGTTGTTGTTGTTTTTGTTTATGAGACTCATTATGCTGTTGCGACGAATTATCTCTAAATGATTTAAATATGTTGCTTAACTTTTGTTTAAATGGCGCTGTTGAAAATGACATCGCAGACTTAGTAAAAGTCTGCGATGGTGTCGAAAGTAAAGCAGGAGTGTGTTGCATTGTTGCCATATCAGTATTTTCATAAAATACTCCGGTATGTTCAAAAACTGTGCTTTCACAGTTAATTATATATTTATTACGATACGTATTTGGTGTTGGCACATTTTCAGTAGGAACTTCAACGTTTTGTATCTTTTGACTTTCAACTACCGGAATAATTGGTTCAATTTCTGGAGATGGTTCATTTTTACGTCGCAACAGTTCGTCAACATTGTGCACATATTTTTTTGGTTTGACCATTTTCTTACCCAAACCGTTTTCAACACTTTTTGACAAAAACGATCTTGGTTTGTTTACAGGAGAATAATTTTCAACTTCTGGTACGCATTCATAGACAGCTTGCAAATCTTCGCAACCTTCTGGTACACCGCGTTCTGGTAATGGCATCGAAAATATATTTTTCAATGAACCAATTAAATTATTCATATCAGACAATTGATGCACATTAAATGTCTTTACTTTTTTGCTTAAATCATACTCTTGAATAACACCCGTTTGTCGTTTTGATTTTTTTAAGCAGCTCCCTTTTGGTTTCATTTCTTTACGCCATACCGACTTCGGGCTAATCATTTCAAATGTTTCATCCATAGTTTCAATGCTTGGTTCCGAAAAATAACAATTGTCGGTAATTGTTGGGGCCAACCGTTGTCGACTTGAATTATTATTATTATTATTTTTGGTTGTTGCTAATCCAATACAATCACATGAATTTGATTTAGCTTGGCCATAGTTCCGTTTCTTATTATTGTCCTCATCAATAGCATTCGTGCTATCACCAGAATCTAAGCTAGAATTCGAACTGGAGCATTTACATTGATAAAATTGATTACTTTTATTCAATTCCATTGGATTATTGTTTTGTTGTGCTTGTGGCAATGGTGGAATCTCTGGTCCATATTCAAATACACCAGAATTATCATATTGAATAAATGTATTATCCGCATGATCATAAAGGTCCGTTTTACCATAATCTAAAACATCAGAACATGCATTGCGATAATAGATGTTGGAAGTTTCATCATGTCCGTCACTGTCACCCTCAGAACACCACGAATATCTAGACACTTGATGTGGATTCTTTTTCGAATATCCTTTATATGTTATGAAACCATGTTCAATGTGAATGTTATCTGTTTTAGTATTTTTTAATATGTCTTCATGAAACGAAACTCGTTTTTTAGGTCCACCATTGCTTCCTGTTGAATGTGTGCGGTTTTTCTTAATTTTTCGTCGATAAACAATATTTTCTGTGTCAAATGTTGAACAAGTACTGGTTTTCATTTCATCAGGAATGTCTGAATTTTCTGTGGCAGTTACTAATTCAGGATTAACATTCGAATTATCAATATCGCTTTTTGTCATTGCTATTCCATTTGAAACTACGAATACATCATCTTTATTTACAATTTCATTTGCTGAAGATGCCATCACCAAATCTGGTAATAGTGTTGGTGCATGTGATTGCAATTCATCAGCATTATATTGTTGCTGTTTATTAGCTGCACTATTGTTAATACATTCAGCAGCTGGATATGATGCATCAAATTCTAATCCAGAATTGGACATAAATGATTCATTCATTCCACTCGATATTGAATCAAGTAATTGTACACCAGAATCACTTGGTGTTGAATCGTCAAGAATACTTGCTATACTGCTTGTCATTGTTGCTGTTTTGTCATATTTCTGTGCCATGATATTTGTTAGTACTGTATTTGAATCTTCGATTAACTCTTTACTCTGACAGTCAATGACAATTTCATCTTTTTGAAACGCTGTTTTATTTAAAACAGCTAAAGGTGTTTCATCTAAGAACAATTAAATATAAAAAAATAATTTTAAAAATCAATTTTGTACAATAAAAATTCGTAGACCTACAATAACACTTCATATCTCATTTATAAATAAACAATATTCTGAAAATTGAAAATTCACAGTTATTATTGCGATAAATGCACCGAATGCTTGAATAATAATTAACACTAATTATAGATTTTGTTTTTTAATGCTTTAATGAATTGTTTCTACCCACACGGCGATTAACCAGCAATTCACAAACAACGAACACGTTTTGTTAAATAATTTCAAAAATGATTGAAAGATAATACGAGGTCTTGATCTCGACATTATCAAATTTAAAAAAAAAACAAAAATTTATACGTGTATTGTTTAATAAATTGCCGGTACAAGCCAAATAAAAAGATAACATAAATCAAAAAAAAAAAAAAAAAAACTACGTACAGTAGACTCATTATTTATTTTCTCGCAAAATCTGGTGCATCGTGTGTTTAGTACCCACATAGATTTTAACATTAATATCTGCACATACCCCTCGAATTATGATATAAAAAATACGCTACCTCGATTTTTTACAAAATAGGGGTTTTTTTGAAAATAGTATTTTTTGACTGAAATATTACCCTGTCTTGCCTTTTCTGTTTTAGTTTAACATTTCATTAAAAAAATGGCTCTTAAAATATATTAACAAACTTAAATGTATTAAAATTAATTATAAAACCATGAATATGATAAATATTTTTGAATATATTAACGTGATATCCTAAATTGAAAAGATCTACAACATATTTTTAAGGAATTTCTATATACCTATATTTATATATTATATACCTGTATTTATTTACATATGAGATTTAAAAAGAAAACGCATTATATTTATGGTAATGTCTATTTATATTATCATTTTATATTTAATAAAAAGTGTTTCAAGATGCTTAAAATAATCAAATTTATAGTTAAATATTTAGAATTGCGAAACTAATAAAAACAAGTACTTTATATGTTTTATTCTTCTATTAAGTGAAGAATTATTAAAGTTATTTAATTATATCATACATCAAGTTATATATTTAATTGCCTGAAGAAATAATAACTTCCAATTAATTAAATGAAAATTCCACCTATAATATCTTCGCCTAGCTATTGTTTTCTTAATGAAAACTATTTTCGAATAAAATATTACGACGTACTTGAAAAATCAATAACTAAAAATATTCAATGAAATACGGAGGATGAAAACTTAATTGACATTTAAACAAAGAAAACACATTTGGCCACTAAACGAATAAATAATGAATGACTCAAACTAATTGTAAATAAACATAGAATATTAGATGAATAAACAAATTAAAAAATTTAAGTAATGTGCATAATGTAAATCAATAACAATTTATAATATTTTCTGTGAGTATTCGTTCCCGTTCTCGTTCCATTTTCATTTATTTTTTGTGTATCTGTAAGCTGATACTTACTGATATTATTCATGTTGCTTCTAGTTTTCGACACAGACTTTTTCAAAATATCTCAACAACAATGAATGCTCACTTATGGTTTTTTCACCTTTTATTTTAAAAAATATTAACACAATCAACTTTTTAATGCAGAAAACTAGAAATAAAGAATCTTTTTTCACTACGGCATAGTTTTCTGCGTACCATTTTCTTTTTTTTATAAACACAAACACGCAAACTCATTATATTCTTGATTGAAATTACTAAAATGACAGTTTTTTTACGTAAGTCAAATAACTCAAAATATTATAATGAATGGATTGCATGAGTGCGACTGAAATAAAACATACAAAAACTTAATGTGTGAAGAGTTTATTCATTTTTTTAATTTTTTGACTTTTGAGGCTATGGTGTAGTAAGTATTCGTTACGTTTTTTTTCTACAAAAGTATGTATTTAAGTGCAACAAGCGGAAACAGCGCCATCTGTTGGATTTTTCTTGTTCATAGGATAATTTCAAGTAATATACGCTAAACTTGAAACGCACGGTCGGTAAATTCATCGACAAATTGAATATATAGATTCTCGTTCTAGTGCTTCTTGAAGTCGATTAGAACACTTTAAAAGTATAGCTACTATCGATGTTTGGTACAGCGCCAGTACCTATCAAATATATTATATCCAGATCCACAATAATTTTTATTATTATTATTATATCCTTATCAAAAAACTGAAAAAAATCGATCGCATATCTCATTTCTATTTCTCACTTCTGGACAATTTTGTACATTCATATTTTGAATTACGATTACTTATATTTATTTATGGCCAAGTTGATATTATCTTAACAGGCAATAAGAAACTACTTTCCAACTAGAAAAGTATGTCTCGTGACATGGGAGATATTGAATTTACTTGTAAATATCTTTCAGATATCTTATAGATAATAGTTTCCATATAATCGATCTATAGGCATATTATTATGTTTTGATAATATTTCAGAGACATTGAAGGGGAAGAAAACCGAAACTAATAAGAACATGACCTTCCTAACAAAGTGTCTGTCAAGACATTCATGAAGAAAGAAATATATTGAGGCGATTATTTATTTATTTCCTGCATATTCACATCTTGATTGAATATTTTGGAGACACAATTTTCATTAGATTGAAAAGACCTATAAATTCAATTACAATATTCCATATATTGTGATAATTACTGGTAATAAATTTTGTCAATATCAATATAAAAAAATATAATTGCTATAATTTATTGACAAATTATATAATAATTGTTAGTTTTTTTTGCGTAACCCCATATGACTAGAGTGAGAATATAGCTAATATTTTTTTTTATTTCATTTTTGATTTATATGGTTTTCATGGTGTTGATGTCATATATGGCCTGTTAATAGTTTCATTCTTTTGTACAATTTTTCCTTCGGCTTAGAAGTGACTTGTCTTGCGTGTGAGTACAATAATTTTCTCGTTACGAAATACCCATCGTCATAATTAATTAGAAAACTAAGTAAGTACATATTATAAAAGAAATGAACTGAAATTAATAAAAATTATATTAATATAAAATATCTTCAAAACTATAGGAAGTAAAAAAATACTATAATTATAGTCGATAAAGTATAATTTTTCTTTATTTTCAATTGTGATCTTACTAATCTAAAAATCTACAATATTCGATTATTTGAATGCTTCCAAGATTTTAAAATTTTTAAATGTGTAATATTTCCTTAAAAGATAAATTCATACTATATTTTATTTTATTTTATTTTTTTTTATTAGTTTCATAATATTGAACAATATTAGATCCGAAATAGATTTATAACTTCAAATGGGTATACAAGACGT
Organism: Catotricha subobsoleta; assembly: GCA_011634745.2. NCBI lineage: Eukaryota > Metazoa > Arthropoda > Insecta > Diptera > Cecidomyiidae > Catotricha > Catotricha subobsoleta. The sequence continues at coordinate 22,365 of JAABKK020006049.1, forward strand.
AACACCAGAAAGTGGAATGACTTTTAAATGGAGGAACCTCCTTCTAAGCCTCGGAAAGAATTCCATATTTCCAGTAGGGTTTGAGATACTCAGAATGGAGCCTTAGTGAGGTAACCATTATACCATTAGATGCATCTCGGAAAATAAGTGGGGACCGCATCAGAGTCAGAGATCAACACAAATCGGTCCGTATTTTTTGATGAACCGGTACATTTTTCACTCTATCGTCTAAGGCGTTGCGCTTGCATAAGTTGTAACCTATAAGTTGTGTATGAACAATTTTTAGAGGAATAGTTTGCTGTTCCAGATCTGCACCTAACTCAGAGATCAACCAGCGTTTAGTCTAACCGCATGGATACATTTTATGTAGTATCTTCCGTTTACAAGTTATTTCATTTTGTGGTGTTATGTCTGAGCCCAATTTCAATTTGGTTTTATTGTATATATAACAGATTATATTTGTATTGTAAATATTATAAATCATATTTATCATATTTTCTTTTGTAATTAAAAAAAATGTGTTTAATTGGCAAATAGTTAAAGATTGTTAAAGATGTTGATTATTATTTTGATTTGGAATTTATTTATTTAAATATATAATTTTACTTCAACTACTGAAATTACTGAAATCAAATAGAGGAGAAGTTATCAAAAAGAATGAATTCAATCAATTGTTTTATATAAAATTTTATAGCAGCAAAAATTAATTTATTCATTTGAGCGGTTGTATAAATTATTTTGAATTTCATTCTTTTTTTTTTAATTTATTAAATGGTAATTACTATAATTCATAAGTCACGAAACATAAGTGGAAACGGAATGGTTTGGCAATTAGTAAGCTAATGATAATCACATGGCTGTATTTAGAGGGAACTGTATACTTGATACATATTTCAACAGCTATAAGACCATTCTTGTTATTCGTTTAGCTACTGATGCAGCACCAACCATGTAATTTCTTATAATTTATTTTACATTCATAATTTCAATTAAATCATTTCTATAATTATTGTCAGGGAATGAAATTATTAAATTTCTTAAAATTAAATATTAATTGATTTTAGGAGTAATTTCAAAACTAATTTATAAATTTCATTGTTCGAACTTCGAACATCTTTCTAATTTACCTGTGTATTCATTTCTTTATTATTACTTTTGATAATAAATGAAATTTAAACAACAAATTAAAATATTTATAAGAACAAATTTGTACCAAATTTCTTGTATTAAAATTAAAATAAAATAATTTGAGCGCATCACAAAACATGTATCTAGTTATTTGAATTTGTACATTAGATTTTAAACGGTGTGTTTTTAAAAGGAAAAATATTTTTGAACTACCAGCAAATTTATAAATAAAATGTATTTTATTCTTATTTCATGATAATTATATATTTTTTTTATTTTATTCTATTTTAAAACTATACATATTTTCATGTGATATGTGAAATAAACAGAAAGCAGGTATGTTTTTCGATTTATTAAATTTAGTTTATTTGTCATAAAAGTTTCTGAATGATTTTAAAAAGTTTCTTCTAATTAACCAAAGCGACTAAACTTTATTTACATTCTAATTTTGGTGCTTGTATTTTGCGAAAGGAGGAACATTAAAACATTTAGCATTAGCATTATACTGAATGAGAATCGAATAATATGTAATTCAAAATTCTACCGTTTCAAACGATTTTTATCCTTTATGGCATAAGAATGAAGATCGTTTGCCAATAAATTATGAAACCCTAAACAATATAACAACGATATCTTGGATTTTCCCAATGATCCTTAAACAGACTCTCGTTAAATTAATAAATAATCAGAAAATTTCATACCGTGTGGTGTTATGAATTGTAAAAATTTCATAACAAACTAAGACTAATTATAAGTTGAAAGTTACAACAATTTATACAACATATTAAGGATATAATTATGGTATAAAGATTTATTTCTTACAAACACTGTATGGTATGATTTTTTTGCATTTCATAACCCCAGCCAAACAATATGAAGTAACTAGTTATTTATGTTTTTATACTAAGATTATTTTATATATTGTAAGCATCTATTGATTTGTTTTTAAATAGAAACTAATCTGATTGCAAGCTAAAATAGAAATAGAATTTGTATTGGAGCTCTTTTTCTAATTCATATAAAAGAAATAACTGATAATTTAGAAATGAGATACATAGCAGCTATTCAAGCCAGAATTATATTTCTATTTGATAAAAATCGATGATAAAAATGTTATGATTTAAAATCTATTTTATATTTTTCATATAATACAACTACAATTTTCAAAAAAACGATTTTCGTTTAGGTTTAGGTTTAGGATATACATAATTATAGCTTATGCTTCTCCTATAAATAACTAAGATTTTTTTTTTAAATATTTTTTTTTAATTAAATAACTAGGACTTATGTTTAAATCGTATAATTTTAATGCTCTGCGTAATGTTCTGTGAACATACCAAGTTAACCTAATTTCAATTTCACCAGACTTCACGACCTATTTCGAATAATTTAATTAATTACGTATATTTTTGTTAAGTCAATCATAACAAGCAAATGAATAACAATTTTATGTACAGTTGGTTAATTTTAAAAATCATAAAACATTTTGCAATGAAACCCGGTTTAAATTGATATGCAATTATTTCTAAATAAGAGTATTAAAGATTCAATAAATTATTATTATTTCATTGATTTTTGTATTTAAAACATTTTTATAATATTGAAAACAGAGCAGACTCATAACGGCGATTGTTCTTTTAAAAAAAAATTGTTTTTTTTTGTCTAACTAATGCTATTTATTTAAGTTTTAATACTGAATTTAAATAACAATAAATATTACGTATACATATTTAAAAAAAAAAAACAATTAAATCAAATAATGAATTGAGCGCAATTTGCATATTTTTGGATTGGCTATCCTCAGATCATTAATTGAATATTCTTTGGCAAACTCTTTGGTGACATAAGAACTATATGTAAATGTATCATTCAAAAAAGACATTTGGACAAAAGAACCAAAAATATTTTTGGTACAAAAACGAAATTTTTAATATACCGGAAATTAAAGTAACTAAATATTTTCTTTAAATTATTTTTGATAAATTAAAAATAAATAAAAATATATTAGTTTCGCTAGCACAAAAAAATAAAAATAAATAAATAATCTGTTATTACTCACGGAGTTATATTATATACCGATAAACATATTGAAGCTAATTATTTATAATTCATCTACATAGATTAATATCTTTAAAAATAATTTTCTTTTTTATTCAATATAATTTTTGACTATTAAAAATACTAATAACTAGCTATAGGTCATCAATTAGGCAAAGAAGAGTATGTTTAATGTTGTATATCATCATCACAATTGGTATAGAAAACCATCATTCATTTATTTATTATATTTATTTTCCTTATAAAAATTATTGGTCAGTTCGACAGAAAATCAAATATATGCTAATTTTAATGATATTGAAATCAAAAGGCAAATCAATTAAATAAGTAAGAGTTTTCTTTTATATTGAGCAGAGTTCAGTCGGATATCCGAAATTTTTTCGGATGTGAGGCCATCCGAGATGCTAAAAGTATATTTGAAGTCGTCTGATCCCCATATAATGTATAGGGGAAATATTGGCGTCCAAAAATAAAATATAGTTTCCAAAGAAACCGAAACGATTGGGTGAAATTTTTTATCATAATGGGGCGAAAAAGCAAATCACGAAAAACATAACGAA
>JAABKK020006060.1:0-26105 GCA_011634745.2 Catotricha subobsoleta
TATTTTGGATGTGAGATTTAAAAAAGTTCGTAACTTATGTTACAGAAAAGTCACTTTTAGCGTGGAATGGCCCTAAAGTATAATTTGAATACTAAAAATCACTGCTAGGGCTGTATGCAGGGAGGGGGAATTTTGAAAAAAAAACTTTTTTAAGTTTTTAAACAGAAAATAGTATGTTTTTTACGTTTCAGAGAGTACCCTACCTCGATTTTAAACAAAATAGTACGTTTTTCATGTTTTAAAAGAGTGATTTCCAAAATATGATTTGCATACAGCGCGGTTTTTTCCGCGGTATTTTTGGAGAAATAGTGAATTTTTCAATTTTCCAAAATACGATTTCCTACAAAGAAAAAGGTTAACGGTTTTACCCTATGTAATTTTTTCAAATTTTGACGACTTTTCCATTCTGTGTCCAACGGTAGGTTAATCAACGTTTTCTAATATTTCGATTTTTTGACTTGCGAGCCAATTTTTTTTACTTACGAAACTGCCTCACACATTTTCCGTGAAAATACTGTTTCGGCCGAAATTCGTTGGCCGTAATTCGGTTTCGGCCGGTTTCGTGGCAACACTACTTTTATATTATCTACATCAGCGATTCCGGATTCCCAATCTATAGTCTGCGCAATAGAGGTTGGGGGTCCGTCTAATTGGATGCCAAAAACTCATCGTAATAACCTCTTTTCGATTGTTATTTGTAGGAACATATTTCTCCAATACACACATCATTTTTTTTGGCTTTTGGTTCATAAATTTGAAATTATGTACCATTATTTTTAGACGTCTGTTGGTATATTGTATGTTTTTTTATGAATTTCATGTAAGTGTTCAATTTTAATAAATTGTTATTTATTAAATAAATGATTTTTTTTCCAAAAAAACAATTATATCCACCAGAATTATATTTAGCTTTTCATTTTTTTTTTTTTATTTTTAGGGTAGGCTGTCAATGTACACAGCTGGCTTTCTCTCTAAAATTTCACTTTATACATCAGATTCTACGAAAATAAAAAGTACGAAAATAGAAAATAATGTAAGTACGCGACATCCACAAAGAATATAAATAAATTCTTTCGATAAAATTTAAATTAATTTAACAACATTGTTATTACATTAGTTCTCAGGAATTAGATTCAAGAAAAAGTATATAAACTAAAATTAAAATACAAAGTTTTGGAATAGGTAACAAGAAAATTTCTACTAATAAGAATTTTATTGCCCTTTTTATAAAATGTAAGCTACTTATTTCTAAATGGAGGATTATAATGAATTTGTGAAAGTATTACTGAACACCTATTTTGAATTGAAAAAACAAAGTTTTTCTTATGATTAGTAAAATTGCTTGAAAAGCTTTTTTATTTAAACTTTAAGCTCACTATTTTAATTAATGTTATATAAATGCAAAAGTGTATTATCATTTTACTTCATTTTTGAGAAATTCGACCACTTGGAATTTTTTTTGGGGCGGTATAGCACTTCTAGAGCACTCTTAAGATATATTTCAATGCAAATCTTTTACATTGAATTTTAAGTTTTTCTCATTATTTATAAAACAAAACAAACGAAACAAAAAACTATAAAATATCTAAATTTGTTTTCTTTAGCTTTTTTTTATTTTATTTAGTTTTGTTTTTATTTTTGTTTGTTATAAGGTTACAACCAAGTTTGTTCTTTTTATATTTGTGTAGTTTTTTCATATTTTTCTCAACTATCTCACTAAAAAAGTAGCTTATTGTTTTGTTTCTCTTGCATCTTTTTCTTGGTTGTATTACAATTGCTTAAGTAGAACTCTGACTTAACTGTATGATGACAAATAGGAAAGGGATGATGACAAATTGTAAAAAAGAAATAGTGCACGTCTCATAGAACTCAGAGATTGTGAATTTTGTTTGTGTTCTGTTTGATTCACGTCCAGTCTAACAAAACATTTAGTTCTGAAAAGAAAAATTGTACATCTTGACCAAGCACTATATTCTGTGTTCTGTTTCTGCTATTCTCTTTTATATAATATAATAAATGTATTTAAACAATCTGACTCTGATAATATTATAAACAAAAACATATCTGAAAGTACCTAATATTTTATAAAGCAATTTCCTGGTCACTGACATTTAATAATAGCTACGAGCTGAACATCTGTGTATTATTTTTATATACTTTTTTTTTTTTCATATTTTGTGTAATTTGTTTTTGTTTTGTGACGGGACTTGTAAGATATATACTTATCTTTATATATTTTTTGCTTAAAATGATGAAAGTTTTAATACGAATTACAAGCATTATTTTGATTGATTGATACAAAACCATATACGGAGGTAAAATAAAATATTGTGAGGAAACCAAAGGGTATTTAAATTACATACAGAGTGTTTCAGTTAAAACTCCCCAGCACTTTTTGTTTTTAATATACTAGATACAATTTTGGTTTCTATGGAAATGTTTTAGAGGACCATAAACTTATTAATATGGTATAAATGTTTAGACTAAATGTAGAACAAAAATGAAGTAGTTAGTGGCAGAATATTTTTATAGGTAAATGAAAGATAATTTTAAAGCGAAATTGAAAGCAAAAGACTATTTGGAAAAAAAAACTTATTCTCTAGTTATAGTCTATAAAGTTCACCTTATTTATGTAAGTAAATTAATCTGATTCACGTATACGAACACAGGCCGAACCCCAAGAACACGAATTTTTATGACTGTTGAACCAAACCATTAGAAGCGAAACCTAAAGAATTAAAATTACTTATAGGTGTAAGTTGATAGGCTCGATGGTACCAAATATTTTCGTATACAGAAATCTAAATATAGTCGTAATATAAGTTAATAGGAAATTATCTTTTCCTTTACACAGTCATCGGCGGTTATTTATATTATTTTATATTATAGTTTAACATTCAATAGGCCATAAAATATTTTATAATTATTAAATGTAATTTTTGAATCAAATCAATTGTTTGAAATAATTATTTGTTGAATATATTTAATTTATTAGCTAGAAAGAATTAATATAGGAATACTATCACATACAATCGAAGATAATAAAGACAATTTGAAAACAAAAAACTGAAAACACATAACTACCACTGAAAATAATAATAAAAACGCAAATTAAAAAAAAAGGAACAACGACGACAGCATTTAAAGCAAAATTTATTGCTTTTTGCATTGCAATGTTTGGTAAAATGGTTATTTCTGTATTTATACCGATTTTACTTACTATTGGCCATTTGCTATTGTAATTTTAACGTTTAGTTTTACAATTTTCGGTATCAACCAATTTTCATACTCTTTTGTGTACATAATATAAATATCCGTAACGCAAATGTTTTAGCCAAATTAATTGGATGTAAAGATATGAGATTGTTCAAATGGTCTCTCTGAACGCATTTGTATTCATTTTACAAAATATTTTACATTTATGGATTTCTAGTTCGAGAAACATTATCTGCAGACTAGACTGGAATAGTTAATAAACAATTTTATTTAATGCTGTTACCGCAGATCTTTTGTTAGATATTTATTTATATTTTAAATGTTCGCGTAAGCAATTTAAATAGCTTTACATTATGTGAATTTTATAATAATATTGTTTTATTTAATCAACAATATAACAATAGAAACGCCATAAGAGTAAATTAATATTTTTTTGTGCATGTGCGTGAAAACTTTTGGTGACAAAATTTCGTGAAAACTATTACAAAATGATTTGAGTTTAAGGAAGTGACGTTGAAGAAAATTCGACATCCATCAAAATATTTTGTTATTTACAATTTTCTTTTTAAATATTTAAGTAAAATATGATGGAACTCTCAATTATAAGTTATGGTCCTTTTATCTTAAAAATATTAAAACAATTGGTAACAAAAATAATATCCATTTCAATTTTAAGCAAATTCACTTTGTTATTGCCATTGAAATGCACATCATGGTCATAGCAGTCATAGTTTCAAACCATTTTCCTTTCAATAAAATTAAACTTTATTTACTCATTCACACATATGGTTTAAGTGCATTATACGTCTATATTTAACGCACTGTAGTAATATACTCATGCTCAACTACCGTGAACGTGAAAGTATAAACATTTCTATGTTACATACGCTACAAAAAAAAAATAGAATGTGCTTTGTAATTCTATAATCTTCCGAAATATCTTAAAGCCCTGCAATTTATTTCGGTTCCATCAGACGAAAAACTATTATATTAAATTTACGCTGAATTTTCCAACAAAATTTACCTTATCTTAAACAAGTTAATATTATACAAATACAATATACATACATACATACATAGAAGTAAACAGGTACAGTGGAGCACCCATCAAAAACCGGTTCAACACAAAAAATCGCAGATTAAGCTAATAGAATTGATTTAAATTGGGGCGATTTAAATATTCAAGAAAAAATAACATTCCTTATAGATTCAATATGTTTACTTTTATTGTAATAAATTGGCCATGGACAAATTGAAATTTATTACTCCGCATACGGGACTGAATAACAGCAAGTACTAAAATAAATATAAAATGGAATAGTGTAATACATATATCAACTATATGCTATAAGATCTAAGACCAACCAGTAACTTAACTATCAACAAAACTACATATTTGGAAAGAGGAAAATGTACGGTGTGTGATTTACATAATTTCCATTATCCATGTCATCTAAATGATTTTATAACACCTGCAGTTTCTCCAATCTTGTAACACTGCATATAACCAACCTATTCAAAATATACAATATCATATTATTGGTACGCGATATAACTTTAACTATATATATAAAATATATTTGGTAGATAGCATATCGCAACTCGTCTATTAAAGGAAAGGAAATTTCGAGTCAATAGAGAAGCAAAAGTCTTTATGTTTATAACTTTTGATGTAAATAATCTTCTTCCTTTGCAGTTCTATATAAAAAAAGAGAAGAAGAAAATACCTGTAATAAACAGAGTGTTTCAGATAAATTTTCGCAGCGTATTTTTTAGTAATTGTCATACAGATACGAACTATCTCGAAAAAGCTGTAAACGACTTTTAACCTGACAAAGCACCAAATAATATTTTGAAATGGTTTAAAAGTCGTAATCATTAGTTCTAGTATTTTGCAACATTTTATTTTTAATTAGATCATATAAATATTTGAATGCAGAATTACAATAATTTTAAGAATCTCATATATGGATGGCCTCGTAAATTAGTTTTTGTATGTAAAAAAAAATTAAATGAGATAAAAAGATTCTTGTATTATTGAACTCAAATATACACCTACCATTAAAAGTATAGTAAAATTTTAGATGACTTTTAGACCATTTTAAATAAATTTCATCATGATCGTGATCCTCTATCTATACACTTACACATCAAGTTCGTATCTATTATATTTACAGAGATAACGCTAAGGAGTTATAACTGAAACACCCTGTAGATATACGTCTTAATGTCATATAAAGGATATTATTGTGCATAAAATAAATAAATTGCTGTAGCAAAAGAAAAGAAACTATGCTACTCAGTAAGGTAGAGCGGGGCAGGTAGGCACACTTTTTTCAAAATTACTCATAACTTTCATATTTAAGCATATTTTTTATAAGCTTTTTTTTTCTCTGAAAGCTACATTCCTTAGCTATATTTCACTCTCAGAAGGTGTTGTGATTTTTAAAGCCAGATTCGAAATATAGCGTGATTTCCACTGTGCGAGCCTGCCCCGCGATTTTGATTTTCGCGGGGTGGCTGGCTTATCATATGGGGCAAGTTGACATATTTTTTTTTAATTTAATTTAAGGAAAAAGAAATTTATTGTAATAAAATTAATTATAATTTACTTAATTTTAAATATTTTCAATAAAAACTGATATAAGGTGCTCTTATATTCTCCGGGTTCATTTTCCGTTATCCGATCGACCCTAAAATTCTTATATGTCATTTTCAGATGCAATAGAACGATTTTATGCCCATCCATTAAAAAAAAACACACAAATTGCAAAATAAGGACCGCCATAGCCTCACTCTGCCCTACGTTTTTTCTATATTTATATAGGATATAGGTGTTATATAATAATATAATATGTTAGTCATTATAGTTCTTTTTTATGTTTATAATTAATTTCTTATGAAGCAAAACAAAATGTAGAAATAACAAAAAAAAACTAGAAAAATAACGAAGCGAATAATTGGATAGACTACAAAACTTTTCTGTATAGCTCGTCGTAGTTTATATTTAAATTGCGAAATTAATATTAACTTAATTCTTGCATAAGATGGAATATTTGAAAAGTAAACAGTTAAATATTTATACACAAGCAGAAAAATTGTCTCCGTTTTTTAATATATGGATTGTCAAAATCCATCGAGGTAGTATATTGAGATGCAATTTCATTCCAAAAAAAATTTGAAGAAAAAAAAGACACTAGCACTAGCTCTACTTATGAGATGAAATCCATTTGAATGACAATGGATATGTAGATGTCTTGCGAGAGGAGTAAACCTCGTTAAAAAATCCATAAAGGAGACTGCAACCTGCTTCAGTGGGTTCAACGGTAATTATTCAATTACATTTCAATGGACGTTGCTTGGAGTGGTGACCATGCTTGCAGCGTTTGTAGGGGGTTGCGTAACACTGGCCTAAACGTCAAGTGAGTTGATATTTCACTCCTATCTCACGGCCTATGTGTTTCTAAAACATTACCTACCAGTGTCACAGCCCCATCCAGGAGGATGGGCAGAGATCTGCAAACGTTCCTGGATCTTGTTGAAATAAAATTGAATAATTTCCGGAAGGTACCAGGTTGCGAGACTAGTAGATAGAAAATGGAAAATACAATTAATTATGTGGAGATGGAAGAGACAGGTGGGAGATTAACGAGAGGAAGGGTTGAGGATAAGATGATGATAGATAAAATGGCGAAGGAATTCATGGAAATGGTAGTGGAAGATGAGCAGGATTTACAGATTTCTAAGAAGAGGAAGCTATGTCATCCTGTTCATTTTCCACTGCCATTTCAGGAGGAAGAAGAAGATTAAGAGATGAATATTCAATGAAGTCTTTCCATAAAAATTATTTACCATATATAAATATATATACCATCAATTATTAAATATAAATAATTTAACGTAATAATAATAATAATAATAATAATGAATTTAATTTTTAATTATTTTTTTTTTTATTCAAGTAATAGGTAACATTTATATTTACATTACAATCAACTCTCTAATTAATAACAATTAAAAAATAAATATGTTGTTATTCATCTACAAAAAACGAGAATGTTATTTAAAGAAATAATAATTTAAAAAAAGAAAATCATCAGAAATTGGAAAAGCGCACCGACACAGTTTTTACTTCTGCTTCTGAAATTATTAAAATTAGTTAATTTTTTTGTTAATTTCTGAAGAATGTTGTTTTGGTTTAAACCTATTGGATTTATACAACAAAAACATTATATGTAGAAATTATATTTTATAATTTTTTTTTTTGCTATTATTTTTAAATTTGGTTTTTCTTTTTTTTACTTTAATATTATATAGAAATTGGGAACGAAGGAGGGAACAATGCTTAAAAAACAGATAATAATAATAAAAATACTAATAAATAATAATTAGGTACTCCCTAAGTTTTAGAGCAACACATTTACATTTTAAAATAACGCAAGATAGCCAAAAAAACCATTTTGACTTAACTCCAACATATTTGTGATTATTGACTTTGAGGTTTCATTACTATTAATAGTTTTACACATACATATATTTTAATTCACGCACTTGTTTATTTATTTATTTTTTCATAATTATCCTTCCTCCCCGTACTAAATTCGATTAGGTCAAAAGGATATTGTTAACTAAATCAAAATACCAAAATAATGTATAATTGACATTTAATCTCTGTAGATATTTACGGTATTTACAAACAACATATAAGTAGGTACTTACGTCACAAAAATGATAACTTTTACTCTGAAATAATTTATTTATCGTTCATCGTTCCGATGTAGGCCACAGTAACAGCTTCTTTTCGTAAATTTTAATAGGTTTTTCATCGTAAGCGACATAAATGATCTAAAGCAGCAAATTATAATATGATATAAGTGAATTTACTGTTTTATTTATATAATATTTCGCCTCTATGGAATGCCGTATGAATGATAAAAATAAGAGGTAAGTTCCATAAAAGCGAAAAAAGAAAGTCGGTTCTATAATATTTTAGATAATTTTTCGTCAAATTCAATAATAACACGTCATCCATAACAAAATATATTCGTTGTTCGAATAATAATTACATGCCAAGTATTTTATGTAAACGAATAAATTCGTTACCTCTTCAGCATCTCACGTATTATGTATATATATATAAGTTATATGTTAGTATACTCATAGTCGTATAGATATAACAATAATCCATCATGTTACGTGTTTTATATTTCTGATGGTGCTGATCACATAAATAAAATAATATTATCGTATCTTATTATTATTTTGTTTTTTATTCTCTGTAATGAATTATGCTTCAAAATTAAATATTGAATTCAAACACTATAAAATTCACCAATTTCTACTACACTTTTTTCAATAAATATAATATATTATTATAATGAATTAATATTTAATAATAAAAATTGCATTGTTGTAAAATCATAATAATTAAATATCGTGTTTCAGTAACACATACTGTGAGTTATGAATTAAAATATTGCCGAATAAATTGAATCAACAGCAGTTTCTTAATACCATGAAAAAATATATTAGCGTTAGAGAAATTCAAACAAAGATAAAATAATACTTCCATGAAGAGAAGATGGTATATAGAGTTTTATTCCAATTATAAAGCAAGTTTTAAAAATCCGAGAAGCAAATAAATGTACAGATGCCAAAATATACATATTTTTGGCTTACGAAATTTTCGAAAGCCAATTGAATATATATGATTCACGAATGGAAATATGAAAATATATAAGAATAAACTCACTGAAATTTCAAATTATGGGTATATATACTTTAACAATAGATTGTACATTAATCATTATCCGCAAATTCATTTCATTATATGTATAGGTATACGTATATATTTTTTCTTAGAAAAACAAACAAAATAAAAACTCTAATTCTCAATAAATTAATCTTCTTTGTGGTTGCTGGAGAAAAAAAAGAGAAGCCCCGAGTAGTCCTTAAACTCCATTAAATAAAAATTCGTTAATGGTTAAAAAAAGAAAGAAAAAAAAGAAGAAAGTTCACTTTTTTCAACTGTACTTGTGCCATAGCAACTGCAGGGCCGTACCTGCTAAAAGGCTCGTGAGGGCTCAGCCAGCTCTAGAATTTTTAGAGCCAGCTCTAGGAAAAGCAAAAATAGTATTTTTTTCAAGTTTTCCAAAATAAGATTTGCATACAGCGTGGTTTTTTTCAAGGCCTATGTATATAAATAGTAACTTAATATGATCTTCCTGTGTTTTTAGATCTTACATTTCAAATTTAGTTTGGCAACCACGATTAACTTATTTTTGACCACCATAAGCCATTTGAACCACGTAACTTATAAAATATAATATCAAATATTCGAGGCTTAGCCAGCTCTGTGATTTTGCGCTGGTTACGGCCCTGAGCAACTGACACGCATATTAACCTCTCTAGAGAACCAAAATCTATAATATGCGAACAAAGCACTTAATATTATAAATTATATATTGTGTTTTATTTGTATGTCAGGGTAGGTGGACCAGCTAAGGTATTTTGTTTTGTTAAATATATATGATATGATTCTATATTTATATCTAACATTAATACTAGCTTATATACATTCGAAATAACTACACATACATCTCTGACCACAATTTATAATAGAAGTATACCAATATATTATAATAAATGATCATCTATTATTGAATGTTTCGATGACGGGATAACAAATTATATTTTAACAACAGAACATAAGTATAGGAAATATATTTGTGTTCGTTAAATATTTTTCGGATGTGAAATTGAGTGCTATGTAAATAGCCCCAAAAACATTTTTATTTTCATTATTTCTATTATTTTTATTTTCAGCTTGGAATTTTGTAAGCGTAGTAAATAAATAATTAAATAAAATCACAATTTAAACGTTTGAAATAAAATTATTTATAGTTAAGTGGTATAGAAATATTGAAGGAAATTGTGCATGTGTTTTTTAAGTATATTTATAAAATGAATTCCTTAATATATTTATACTATTTATTAGAGATGAGTGGCGGATACGGATACAATTTATGACTTGCGGATGCTGATATTGCAGATAAAAAGAATATATGATACAAATATGATACTTAAAACAAATAATTTGAATAAATTAGTTAGGCAATTCTCACACTAAATTGACATCAAATTTAATAAAATTAACTCGTCATGAATCGTTCACTATAAATAAATGGAAGCAATATGGAATAACAAAATCTCTCCTCCCTAGTTTTCTAAACTGTTTTACCCAAAAATATAGGTTATGCAAAACTTGATTATAAAATCAATTATAAGTGATTTTTATATGAATTATAAATTAAAAGTCGCCTTGTATTGATAAAATTAGATTCAATACACTCATAAATCTTATCTCAATCTCATAACAAGATGTGTATGATCCCCGTTTTCAGAATCACAAATTATGTTGTTTCAAGCCCGGACAATTTATATTTGTTGTGTAGATGTTAATTTTTTAATGTGCTAAGTGGTCCTTATTTTTAAAGCTTTTAATTTTATTGGTATCCCACCCCCTAATGGTTTTTCTTTGAATACCAAAAAGAAATCTACAAAATATGGATTCGATTAGATGAGGTAAAACCGTGTTCCCATAGTGCAGATATGTACTTTTTTTTTTTTTTTTTAATCACTCGAAATTACAAATTCCTATTATAGATATGCTATTTAATCCACTTAAGTGTATTTGTGTATAATATGCCTTACGAAACCAAAGAAGTCCAAGATAACATTTTTTCCTACATACATATAAGAACCAACCAATAATGTGCTTATTGTATTTTGTAAGTACTTTATTAGTTTAAACGTTCAATATTTATTCTTTAATTAAATTTAATATCAACTTCCTAATATATTTAATATCTAATGTTTGGAAAAAAAATAATGAAAATAGCATGGTATCCAACCAAATATATAAAGCAATGTACAAAAATATATATTTTCAATCATAATTTTCATAGCTTGGCCTATTTTCATATTCTTTTTTTTTTTTTTTTTTTATTCCAAGATTTTTACATAATTATTATTATGAGTCATCGGAAGTTTCATGTTTTTCTAAAACAAACAACTTATATGGTTCTACAACCAAGATAATTAAATTATGTAAAAAAAAACGCTTCACTTTTTAGTTTTCATAATCCATTATTTTAGGCCTACAAAATAGGTACGGACTCAATACAATAATATTTGATAAGAGATTTTATTATTAACTTCATTTGTCACATCCACTTTCTTCCCAGCTTATTCTCAATGACATTTTTATGAAGAATAAAATAAATGTGCCTATTGAAGATGGGTCGAATGCATATATACGCACGAGGATGGAGTTTTACGCCCCCCGAGATTTTGAAATTGAAAATGTGTTTACTAATAGTCGGCTAGGGGACAGCTCGGTTTTTTTCGGGGGTTTTTGAGAAATACATAGTATCGTTTTCAGTTTTCCAAAAGTCGACTAGGACACAGCGAGGTTTTTTTTGTATACGATCGACGAAAAAAAAATCAGTGCTATTAAAGAGGACCATTTTTTTTTGTTCAACAAATTTTTAATGATAGATTTTTTTTTTACTTAACCTCCAACCAGAAAACAAAAGCGTAGGCATTTTGTCGAATGCACTAAATTGATGATGGCTTAATTTAATTAGTGGCAACTAACCAAGCAATACAATATTATTAATAATAATATTTTATAATGACAATTTTTTTTGAATAAAAAAAAAGAAACGTTTTGCATCGTTTATATTATATGTAAATCGATATGAAACATAAACATTAATTATTCAATATTCAATCAAATATTTATTTTAAAATCATAAAATGAGGCAAATAAAATAATTCATTCAATTTTTTTTTTTTTTGAATAATAATCAATTTTTACACGTCATTTTTCCAATCACTGTCAACCCATTCATTATAATCAGCACAGTTTGAACTGCTACTTTGTCGATATACTAAAATTGAACCAAATAAAGAAAAAATTGCATTCATTGATATTACCAATTGATAAATATTTATTTGAACTTACTTTTTTTGGACTCCTGACCACAGTTTGCTTGTGCCCAATAACAATCATTTACAAACATTTTCGATTCACCGGCTTCATTTGTTGCACACAATGGACGATATTCCTCTGAACATCTGCTTGGACATGAATTTTCATTGTATTCCGATTCAGGAATAGCACCGCATTTGCTCACAACAATTATTCCTATTTATTTATATTTTATTAATTTTTATGGAAGAAAAGCTTTTACCATTATACAAATATGTATATAACATATAAAACTTAAAATAAAAATAAGTGTTATTTGTTACCTACCAAACAAATATAACAGACCGACGTAAATTTTCATTTTTGTGATTATTTTAGACTTTTTATTAAAAATAAATAACTAAAACAAGACAATTTTAATAATGTGATCCAATTAATACTAATTACAATTATGAACTAATTTTTAATAAATAAAATCAGTTATTTTATATACTCACTCATTTGCCTCGTTTTATTTATGGATAACACTTTGGATAATATAAATTACGTAAACGATAAATTGTATTCTTGACGGTTTTTTTTTTTTTTAATATCATGCAATTAATTTGAATTAATTTCAATTTATTGCATTTTATGTAAATTTGAATCGGCTGTATTATTTTGTTACCGTTATTTGTTCAATGTCACAAATTAATTTAGATAATTTATGCTTACTGATAATTGTCGTCGTTGAGTTATTTGTTTTATTTTTTCACGTTCAATGTTTTTTAATAAAATAAATTTAAAATAATAATAATAATAATAATCTTTTTTTAATAGTTATACCCAATAAACATTGCAAATTCCATTAATATTCCATTAGCACTCCTTTGGATTTTTAATATAAATACTCAAGGAATAATTTTAGAATGGCTACAGAACGAATTTGTTGATCCTCAGGCATTCCATAGGCTATGCTAAATTTGTAATGATTTTAGAATGGTTGATTCAGGGTGATTGATGTATCGCCCAAAGAAATATCGCCCAAAAAAATTTGGGCGTTATTTCGCAAAAATAACGAATTATCACCCAAAAATCCAAAATTATACAAATACGAAATACCGCCCCAAAAGTGAAAAAAATGAGAAAGGAAATATAGCCAAAAAAAAAATTAAATAAATTATGAAAAGGTGACCAGCCATAACGCCCCGAGGCCTATCGCCCCATTATGGGAATTATCGCCCCCAAGAGTATTATCGCCCCATGGAATTATCGCCCCATGGGAATTAGCGCTCCAAACGGAATTTATGCCACCTCAAGAGTATTTTTATGCCTTTTTAAAAAAAAATTAAGAACGCGACATGCTTTTAAACAATATTTGCCACCTCAGAATAACATTATGCCAGAACATTATTACAGAAACGATTTGCTTTTTAACGAACTTTGCTAATCTTTGCTAGGAATGAATTAAATGGCAGTCTCCTATATATATATATATATATATATATATATATATACATCGAATCGGCTACGATTCCACCATTCTGACATCTGGTATTATTTCACTCTTTTCATAGTTCCCCCGCTAGGGCTCAGCAGAAAAGGAATGCTATATACATCGAATTGGCTACTTTTCCACCATTCATTTTCACAGTTCTCAAAATCAGCCCAGAATACGTGTGCTGCATACATCGACTATGTTAACAATCTATCATTTTGATATCTAGCATCATTTCATTCTTTTCATAGTTCCTCCGCTGTGATCAAAAAAACAAAATATTTTTTTTATTAATTTCGTAGACTCAAATATAAAATCACATTATGATTTTCAAGAATGACGCGAAAATTTAATATGGATGAAACAGCCTGAAAATTATCGTGATGTTCTTTATACGCGGGTATAAAAATGATGGATTGGACTCGACAGAATTAAGAATGAAAGAACTATAAGCATAAATTATTCTAAGTGTCAGTAATCAGCTCTAAATTATTGCACCCAAATACGAACCGTAAATGCAAGACAATTCCTTTGCAATAGTTTTAATTGTATAATTTCAACACTTTTTAGTCAAGAAGTTTACAGATAAATTATATTAATTGTAATTATAATTTATTAAAAACAGAAAGTGAAAGCTTTCGTTGGGTCACCCTGTGTGTTCACGATTACAATACTGCTTTTTATCCATATTATAAGTAGAATTTGTGAACTTTACATGTTTTGTATAATTGAATATATAATTATATTATTACTTATCTACTCATTCAAGTTTCTCTTTTGATAAAACTGTTTATGCAAAATATTTAATCTTATTACATATATTTATTATATACGTATTTTAATTATTTTTGCGATAAATTAAATACCCTGCAGATACCAAGTTGAAATTAGTAGCAAAATGTTATTACCGGAAATATTTGAAGATTGTAATTAATAAATAATATACTTAGACAGGAAGTCAATTGAAACCGAAATAGTTTCATAGCTGATAATAATAAAAAAAAAATATTTGGAAGTTTACAAAAAAATAAAAAATAATTTGAACAAAATTCCATAGTTTATTACTTGCTTTTCGAAATATAAAATTTTATTTTTAATTTGTTTTTAAAATACATATTATAAAATAAAATTAAAATGAAAGAAAAGATTAAGTCTATATAGAGAAAAAAAAACAAGCGACGCTTATGTTTAACTTTTCTCCCACACCCACTTACCTATATCAATAATATCGAACGAATATTTCATAAAATATATGATAAAGAATACATGAATATAAAATTAACTTAATTATTATGAATATAGAAGAATGTGTTAATGTTCATCTAAAACCAAATGGATGTTTGCCAAATTATAAGCTCAATATAACTTCATCCTTGTCTATAAATTTCAATATTATTGAATATAAATCGATTTGAAACGTTGAAACAAAACTTCTAGAAAGATAAATATTAGTTGTTGACAGTTAAATTGTCTCAAAATACTTTACAATCAATTGGTCCACCCGTACAAGTATACGATTTAAAATATGTATTATCTTACCTGTATGATATAAGAAAATTCTTGACGACTTGTTAATATGGCTTTGTCATTGAGAAACAATTTAAATTCTTCTAAGATTCTACAATAAATATTCTGAGATTTAATAAATTTGAAAATTCAAAAAAACGCTAAATGTCTCACTTCTTCTTTAGTTCAGTTCTATTTATATTTTATTTTAACATATTTTGAAAATATTCAACAATTTCGTCATATAGCTCTGAATCATGCCCTATTAGTACAACATCGTAATTTCTTATTGTTGTTAATGTAAAAACCTTGAAGTTAGAAAATTGATGTTCAGCCATACCAGTTATTTCGTATTTCATATTTAAAGCATTACATATTAAAGGCACTAGTTCCTTATTTGATTTTCCTATCATTTGCATGAATACTTCAGATACCTTATTCTTGAGCTCTTGTGAAATTCTCTTAAAGTAATTATGACGATCAGCCAAACGAATTCTAGTTGGATTATGTTCAACTTTTCTTGATTCTCTGTACAATCGAACAACTTTTTCTTCTGATTCTTTATCCAGTGGTTGCATGACTACCCCCTGCAAAATACTTCCAGAACAGTCTCCATTTTGTACAGTTGTAATCATTTTTTGTGCAGCAATTTGTTTTGCACCTCGTTTCGTTGAATAATTTCCTTGACATTGAATACCTGATAATGTACAGATAACGGTGAATGTGGGTGCGTGCGATAATTGTATACTGGACTCGATGAATTCAAAGTGTGGGATTGGAATACATTGCTGAAGACACATATCTAGCAGAGTACCAACTGCGTTTGTTTTCGATGCTGGACGTGATGTATAATGAAAAAATTTGGGCAACAGAGATTTGAACTCATCTAATTTCTGTAATTTTCTCAATAAATTAACACAAGCTGAATGTTTCGCTTCTTTTCTCGAGCAACCCATTCCGTTAGCAGACGTATAAAACGCATGTATAGAGTAGAGAAATTTTTTATTTGTGTAAAATCCGTCGGCTACTAGATTAAATATTGGTGGACTATTGCCAAGCTTATGACACAATTCCTGTAGCACATTTATGGGTCTTTTGTTTGCCATTGTAACTCTATAATATAATTTTATGCTTAATCAAATAAACTTTTGTTACAATACTCACAACGTTTGAATTTAATTTAATTTATCCAACTATTATAAATTACTACTCTTTAGAGGTGCAACTTGAAAGTAATAATAAAGCAATTAAATCGTTTGAAGTAGTATAGTCAAGGTTACTGATTAAAATAAAAAATTTCGACATATTTATAGTAACAAAATAAACTCATAGAGTGCATGAATACTGAAAAGGGGATTAAGTAATAAGTTAGCAATCATTATAAAAATCAGTTAAATTTTTTATGTTTAACGAAAACATTATGATCAAAATATATTTTATGAGATAATTAAATTTCTACGTTTAAATTAAATATTTTTTTCTATTTTTTAATTTTCTTTGAAAAACAGACGACTATGGTTATTTATTATTAAGTTAAAAAGTTAAAATTAATATCAAATATTATTAATGTGTTCTGGCAAATTATTGAAACATTGCAAGTGTAATATTACCTTAAATGTTGTTTCTTACACTGTTTGATTCGAGGTTTGATTAGAAATTAAAACAATTTGTTGGACTGTACCAAGCAGTTGTTTCATCTCAAAATCATGCTATATCAAGTAGGTATATAATTTTCAATTTATTGGCTTTTCAGTAAAATTTCCTTATCAACTGATCCATTTTGAAATATAAACATAAAGCATATATTTCAAAATCATTTGATTAAACCCTACTCAAATTTAACGGAGAATATTGCAGCTAAGACAAAAAAATTGAGGTAGCATTTCTTTTTTGGCCCGCACTTTAAAACGTCTAATCTAATAAGTTTGAATTTATTGATTAGTTTGTTATCAATTTAAAAATTGTCTAGACGAATGACATATGTTGAAATAAAACTGTAATATTTTCATTGAATATATGTAATGAAATTATATCTACATAATCAAATTTATAAATACGATAAAAATATTACTTTGTTTGTTGCCGGAAAAATTGTGACAAAGTACAATTATTCGTTTGCAAGAAGCAACCATATTTTAACTGTTGACAAAATTGAAATGCTTAGAAGCAATATTCGTAATAAAAATTATCTTTATATTGGTAATATGGTTTATATGAATGGTTATGGAATGCGCTGCTCATTTGGTTTCTTATATTTGGTTCTTTTATTTTTTTTTATTTCGGTATTTCCGTTTAGTTCATTTTTCTATTCGCGTGCAATCAATATCGATATAAATAAAAGATTAAAGAAAAAAATCCCTTCATAACGTGACACGTATCCATTTAAGCATAGCTGAACTCACATTATGAACGTGCGCGATATTATCTGTATATTGTATTTGTATAGTTATGATATGAATATAATGATTGACATAACATCAATATATTATTATTATTATTATTATTATTGCAAACATATAAGAAATATGCGTTTTTCATTGTTCTTGTGTATTTATCTATTTTATATGCTTTTTATTTGACCTAAAATAACCCCAATCAATAAAAAGATTATATATGTTCCAGATGTCCATTCAATCCATATTGTTTATACCATTTTTACATTTTGCTTCTATACTCACTTATATTTGATATATAGTATATCTGTATTTGGATAAATAGATATTTGTAGAAATAAACATATTTATATATATCAGTAAATTAAAATATATATTCTTGAGAATGAAGAAGGATTCAAACAGAAAAGTGGTGCAGATCCCTTGAGTACAATATAATCGACAATAAAGTGCATGCTACAATAAAATAAAGAATATAATTTTTATATTTTAGTGAATGGTTGCAACTGAAGTAGTAACAAGCATCAACTAGAGACCAGCATACAACTGTACACACTCTGTATGATCATAAAATTTAAACAATTTATTTTGGCATTGGGCTAATATAAAAAGTACATAGTACACACCATTGGCGTGTGCATCATCATTGTACCATTTATATTATATATTTTTGTACTGTGCAAGCAATCTATAGATGATGAGATACTTCATCGTAGTTTATATAAATGAAGATAGCGGAAGGATATGCGGGATAGTTGAACTGATTTAAGAAGAGAAAAAAAAATATAGAAAATTAGAGAAAAACGGTTAGGAAGTAAGTATATAATATGTATTGTACTAAAAAAAAATCTCTTATTTAATTCAGAAGGAGGAACGACAAAATAAAACAAACATCATCATGATAAATGTGCAAAAATCTAACATTTGTTAAAATTTTCAATGAGTTTTTCTGAAAAATATATAAAAGATAATAGAAAAATAAAATAAAAAACCGGAAAAACAAATAGTAATAAAGCGTTTTCAGCATTATTCTATAATTTAATAGGTACCCAGAATTTAACTATAACTGTGTAACTGTGATGCATGGAATGGAATATGTAAATTTTAAATAAAATAAATTCACATTCTATAGTTGGAAGAATTGAAAAACTAGGTTAATGATATAACAGAGAATAAAATAGTAAATTGAGAATGGGTAAAGGTATTGGTAGCGAATGCATCTTATTAAAACTGACTGATGATTTTAAGTTTCGTGGCAAGCCTCAAATTATAAATAATCATAAGTACCAAACTAAAAATAAGTTCAACTTAAAAAAAAATCGTCATAACTTAAACTGTATGCGCTTGCGCATGTTCAGTTTCTTTATTCAATGCAAATTGCTATCGCCTATCGCTCGTTTTAAGAGTACATGTACTAATAAAATAAAAAATATATAAAATCAAATATAACATACCTACACATATTTTACAAATTCACAGCAAAATCGCAGATATATTACAAGCAAAATGCAAAGGTCATGTAATTTCTTGGAAATTTATTATTCGAACATCTATTGTTGCATTAAATTTAACGTCGAAGTGAAAATCATATAGGTACGGAATAATATATCGATATTATTTTAAATATGCATAATAAAATAGTAGTTACAAGGTGTTTCAATTAAATCAAGAATTGGTTCGAGAAATTTTTATTTTATTTTTGTTTGTTTGTGCACTTCGGGAAATGTTGTCCCCATTTTTGTACACTTTTGGAAAAACGGGTATATTTGCCCTTATTTTTTTTCTAACAAAAATGAAATCGTGTAGCTATTGGCAGCTTGTTTTTTTTTTTTTTAAATATTATTGATACAATTTTCATGTTCAAAAATTCATAACTACAAAATTGTTATTTATTACAGCAATCTGATAAGATTTATGTTAAATGGTTTTCAAATGTTCTAATAATTTTTTCAAAAACTTTTTTTTTTTTAATTAGCCCATACCCGCGATAAAAATAATAAAAAGAGAGCATAACTTTATAAAAAAATCCGATCATTCTGGATAGATAATTTATCTGATTGAGAGTCCATTTATTTAAATTAAACAATTTATCGAAAGCTTTACTTGAAACATCCTGTTAGGTGATTGATTTACATGAGTACACTAAATGAAAGAAAATAAAGAATTGAAGCGATAAATTTGATTGTATCTATAGTGGCAAATATGCATGGATGAGGTTTGATATGAAAATTTTGAACTTTATATGCAAAAGTATAAAAAAAAACGTACATAGTTTCTATGGAGAATAGAAAATTGGAAATTTTTGAGGTAAATATTCGTTACCTGTATGTATATTTAATAAAATTTTCAAAATTCCGTAAATACAAATAGCGAAAATGGAATGAGAAAATATTTTTATGAGAATTGATTTATTTTATAAATTTTAACATTAAATTTACACCGCATTTCAATAAATCAACTTGAACTCTCTTGAATTACAGAATAGACTATATGTCTTTAAAATATTATAAGCATAAATTTTAGTAAAAACTCGTTTGCTTACCGACGAATTTTCAAAATTGTTCAATTATCGACTTTTCATAAATTTATATAAATGTGTAAACAGCTCAACTTTTTCGATTCCAGAGAATGGCATTTGTATGTATTTACAGTTTGGTAAAAAAAAAAAAATAATAATAAATACCTTTCCAAAATAAAAACAAATATCTTCAAATTTAATTTAAAATATCTTGAAATCCATTGATTTGATTTAATTTAATAATGATTTTTACAATATTAAAAGTTATAGCACACCTTGGCTTATCTAACCATAAAATAAAGCTTTTGTGCTTAATTTTTTCAATAAAAGGTTAGTAACACGGCTTCATAAAAAAAAGAAAATCTTTATGTTGTTATATTATATTTTCCAAATTTCTTCGTTCTTCTTTTTTTATTATTTTGTCTAGACCTTCATTTATGTGAGTCTATAGGTTGGTCCATACACTTAAAAAACAAAGAAAAAGAAAATATGTATAAGTAAAGAAAAGCGAAGTGTAGATACATTTTTATGTGGCGTGTGTTCAGTTCGGGATGTAATTTCAGTTTATTTAACCGCCAGTACACAAAAATAGATTCTTTTTTAAAAGGAAAATAATATCTGTTTAACTTTTCTATAGAGAATTATGTATACCGTGCTTATATTGCACAGAAAGAAGAACGAAAACAATAGAAAAGAGCTCTATACACACATACACACAATACACATATTAGGGTGGCAATTTTTTGTATGGAAAAAAGCAAATTTAACCCCCTTCCCTACCTCCACTCCCATCTCCGTGTGCTTGTATGGGAATGACCCTTACCATAAAATAAATAAATTTCTATAATAATGTCAAAGTGTTTAAAAATTTGTAAAACGTGAAGATATCGAAATACCTATCATTGATGGAATCGTTGAAAATCTTATTAAATTATCTTACTAATGATATGAAATAATTA
The DNA here is from genome assembly GCA_011634745.2 of Catotricha subobsoleta. Lineage (NCBI taxonomy): Eukaryota > Metazoa > Arthropoda > Insecta > Diptera > Cecidomyiidae > Catotricha > Catotricha subobsoleta. The sequence continues at coordinate 21,065 of JAABKK020006060.1, forward strand.
TTTTTTTTAAATGCAATTGAAGCAAATAGAAAAAATTAAATGTTTATAATGTTGCCTGAAATGACAGCTCACATAATCCCAAAAATGATCATATCTTCCGTAATTATTGAACCAATGAGTTTATCTTTGAACTGTTGGAAAGCTTAATAATAACTAATCTAAAAAAAAAAAATATATTATTTATTTTTCTTGCTGAAATTGTCACCCTAATATATATAGTCTAAACAAACATAAAACTATAGTGAAAATATCATATATGAACAACAGAAAATTGATACTTATATTCAATATAGAAATACCACAACATCGAACAAACCAAATTGATTTTGTAAATGGACCTATAACTGGATTATATGATCGTAATTAAATAGTAAATATGGAGGTGGGTGCTAAGATGAAAAAAAAAATATACAATTGCGATATGGTATGGTTGGGTAAGATTAATAAATATCAGCTATCAGTTCAAATGCTGAAAGAAATAAAATTTTAATATTTTTTTGTCGTGTCATTTGTGTACGTTATATGATTTTTGTACAACAGAATTATATATTAACAATGATAAAATTGGTGTGTGGTGAATTGGATCTGGAATATTTTATAAGAATATAAAAAAGATAAAATGTCATTCAAAATTGCAGATTAAAATATACGTTAAAGTAAAAGTATATATAATAAGCACCAGTAAGCAGATAAAAGTAAAATGGAATTTTAATGTCACCAAACATACAATGAAAAATTTATTTACACACACAGAAATTATGTACAATGAACCTACTTATAAAAAAAAAAAACAAAACAATAGGATTACTTTTGTCTTTGCTTTAACAAAGTTCAATCTGAAAAATACATGATTTTTATATTTTTGCTATCAAACAAACAAAATTACTCAATTCAAAAGAAATGATTTTTTTTTTGTCCTGTAAAAATAAGGATAATTTATTTATTTTTTTATTTCAGAAAGTATTTTTGAAAAACAAATACAATGAAAATATCTGCGTATTTTACTTGTTCAAATAATTGTTTGGTACGCTTTAATATATCAAATACTCGTAGATGAATTGGTTGATAGAGCTTGTGTTGTGTGTCAGTTTGAATTGACTGTAAATAATTTTAATTCAGTCATTTCTAGATACCGATACAACAGTTAAAATTTTTTACTTACAAACATAGAAAAAATAAATAAAAAAATTGCTGAAAATATAAAGTCACTAGTCTTTCTTAAATATTGTACGCTCCCATGGGAATATTTCGATATTTAATGCTAAAACAAATGTTTTATACAAATTTTATATAAAATTACAATTATGTTCAGCAAAGGAATACTGTACAAGATAAATGAAAACAAGACGGCAGCATTTTAAGTTAGTATTTGTGTAAAAACAGGTAATTTCTTTTTTTATTCATATTTTGTGTATTTGCTTTTTAATTTCAAGTCTGAATTTTTTTTATTTCGATTTGTTGTGTCGTCGATCATTTAAAACGTAGAAAATATTAAATAGTGTTAATAAAGAAAAAAAAAATCAGCGGTTAAATAATAAATCTTGTCATCGTAAATATTTTTTTTAATTCAGAATGTTCATTAGAGCGTAAACTGAAATGAATGATATATATTCACAAATGAATAAACCTCTATATAATATAGTAAATGAAATTGATAGCAACAAAAATAGGGGTACAGATACAGATATTATTAAATGTAAGAAGTATTTGATTTTCGAAAATTATTTTCAGAAAAGAAGTTTCCATTAAAAAATTTATACCATATAAAATAAAGGATATACCAAAATATTTCCGAAAAATATTTTCATTCTATTGCAATATATATATTGGATGTGTTGGTGAATGCTAAATTTTGATATCACCACTAACTTGTAGCTTCTAAATATGTATAAAAAAAGAAAGAGAAAAAAAACAAACAAACAGAAATTAAAACTATTTCAACATATTTTCCACATACTTATCAGCTAATATAGGTAAATATCATTTGCGCACATAATCATCATCATCATGTATTATAATATTTCGTGAATATAACAATTTTGTGTAATCAAATTTATATTTAATCTGAATATTATCTCTTTAATACGTATTACGTGCTCATATTATTTTATTAACTGAAATACACCTTTACTTAAGAGTACATGCGTGCCTACCATGCATATCTAAGTTTTTATTTAAAATATTTGATAAATTTATAATTTTTTTTTTTTTTTTGAAATTAAATCAAGTTAATTAAAGGTAATATCGAAACTCGAAGGTAAAAGCGTTCAACAGTTGAAATGAAAACACCTATTGTGTAGTTGCTATGGAATGCATCGTGTATATAAGATGTCTTATATATTTAATATATACGTTATACGTGTAGACTGTGTTTCTAGTGGATGTTCCGATCTACCCAATACAACTAAACTATTTCTGAAATCTAGTAACTGTACACTGTACATATTTTGTTGAGAATAACAGATAGATTTCAGTACAGATGACTTATTAAGTTTCTTTAGAGATGAATTTTGTGTTCAGATATGGATAAACAGGTTATCCCGTCTCTAATTCTTCATTTATATCTTAACTTAAAAAACAAGTTGCCAATGGATTAATTAATCCACGACTTCATTTTTATAAGAAAAAAAAACACGTGGTCGAAAAAGAGGGGGCAATAACAGCCGAAGAAAAAAAAATTGATCCCAAAAGGCAAAAAAAAATACGAAATATTAAAAAAACGTCAATAGGTATGTATTTTTTTGACAAAAAAAATTCTGAGCCTTTTCGTGTATCGATCATCAAAACCCACCCGGTCGAACAAAAAATAATTTACGAAATCAATATTTGATTTTTTTTTTTTTTTTTTAAACGAAATAAAAATAGAAAATCATCGTTTAATATTAATACATAATAGGTTTCTCTTAAATATAAAATCTATACTTCACGTAGAAAACTTGGTAGCTTGGCACACATAAAATATAATTTATGAAAATTTAATGATCTAATTCATAAAATTGTATTTCTTGTAAGTATAACGTTCATATAGAAATCATAAAATGTTTGAATATAACACATAAATTCAAAATTCAAAATGTATTATATTATATATTATTAGATATAATATTACCATGGTAGCATTCTATGATATTACAATTTATTATATAAAATATATTACCGCACGCACTCTTATATATATGGTTTCCATCCAGCCACAAACATTTATTACAATATTTGGTTAATATATTACTAACGTGGTTTTCAGGATGTGAAATTTCTTTATCTTTTTTTGTGCTGGCTTTTTTGAATCTATAAAGAGAATGCCCAACAAAAGAATACTAATATTGATAGTGCATTTCAAGCGCACATAAAAAATTTATCCATTGCAGTATATTTTAAGTTTTCTTTTTTTTTTGCAATATAATAAAAGTTTATTTTTCTATTGCTTTTTCCATTGCAAATAGATAGTTTCCTGTCTTTTCAAATAATCCGTTTTCATTTTATGTTCGTATAGATAGAACAGTAGTTACGAATATTTAAATCCGTATTACGTATGATTAAGTATTTTTTTTATTGTTTTTTTTTTTTTTAAAAGTAATCAAATTCAACACCACTATTGAAGTTTTAAATAAATATAGTTTAAATGTATTGCAGTGTTTTAACTGTGATGTGATCTCAAATACTAAAATCAAATGCATTTTAAAATAAATTTCTTTAGTTTTACTTTACGTATGAAATTAGAATTAGCACGAGAGTTATGTGACTGAATATTAATAAGAGCGTAACACAGAATTGATCTTATTTTATGAAAAAGGGATTATGTGAAAAGCTAGCACAGTTTATTAAATCTACGATTTAATTTTTGTTATCGATTGAATGTGAAATAAATTTCATGGATGCTGTGCAATATCATACATTAAAAATACAAGCTATCAATTAGATTGGTACGGAACTTCATTTATGCGAGTATTAAATTCATGGAACGTTTGGGTCGTCAAATCAATTTCTGAAAACATTTTTTTCGAATTTTTGAACCGAAAACCAAAACTGGTCAAAACCAAAAGGCATATATTTTGACGATATTTCTATTCTGCATCTAAAAATAGGTCAATAATCAAAATCCGCCTAGCCAATCCTGAGAAAAAAAACAGAAGAAAGTGAACAAAAAAAAACAAGATCCCTATATTTCGTTTTGTTCAAAAATGAAGTAAAATCACGATCCCTATAAGTACTTAATTTTTTTTTTTCAAAAATGAAGTAAAAAACCTATTAAACGATTACATATATAATGACCATTATGAAAAAGCTAACATTTAGAAAATAGTTTAAATTAAATTTAAAAAAAGCTTAAATTGATAATTGTTCATGCATAATTCAATAAGCATATAAACATAAAGGTTACAATTTGAGTAAAAAGTTTTCACTTACAATCTAAAGTATACATAATAAGCAAAAAACCATTTTTAATTGAAATTCATATCACGTTTCTATTTGTTCTATTATTGCCTCAATAGAAAAAAGCAGCTAAGGTTTTTTTTAATCTTTAATGTTCATTTGATTTTTCTTAGAATTTTATAGACAAGTTTTGGTCATTGAAAACTCATTGACGCACAATATATAGAATTTGGTTTCGATCTTATGTGATTTTTGGTCGTATGAGGTTTTTTTTCCTGGTTAATATAACTATAGTATTATACCGTTTATACAGTAATAGGAAGTAAACAAAGTACATTTAGTGAAAAGAAATAGTTTACGACGCATATTTTAAACTTGACCTTTACATTTCACAAAGAATTAAAAATTCGTATATTTCAAACACGTATCACAGATTAACTACATATAATAAGATAAAAAAAAATTACATACAAAATACATACGGACCATATAATATACGCTACATGCGCTACAAGTTTTTCAAGTATTTTGATAACATGTATTTAAAATATATATTTGTATTTAAACACGAAATAAGGGATCTATATTGTTATCAAAAACCATCTTCAATTATTGTCATCAAACTTCCTCGATAACTGCACAAATTCGAATTATGAAATAATACGCC
>JAABKK020006071.1:0-26102 GCA_011634745.2 Catotricha subobsoleta
ATCGTATATCTGCCACAGATATAATTATGTTTCCGTCACTTTATATCTGTGGTGTATATATTTTTTCTATGAGTGTAGATTAACTGGTACTAGACCAACTGAGTATGTTCAAGTTTTTTAAATTAAAATCACAACAGAAATAATCATTCATATATAAATATAATTTATTATGTTAAATATAGTGTATATTTGTTTTGAGCAAAAAAAATAAGTCCTATTCAGAATTCTATTCTATATTTCTGATCAGAGAAGTTTAAAAAATAAGTGAAAGGGTTATACGCTTATAATTAAACCATTACAACCCTAAAATCTCATTAATATCTTTTCTGATAATTTAAATATTTAGAAATATTGTTTATTTTGAGAATTTCAAACAATTTATAAACATAATTTCATTCAGGTATATAATTATTATCGTAAAACATGACTAATGTATATTTATTCATTTGAAGTTGCTTGTGCATTTATATGCCAACACATACCCATTTCACCAGCGACGGAAAATTCTAAATAGAAAAATTACAGTAACTAAATCAAAAAAAAACAAAAAAAAAACAATACAAAAGAAGTAATAATAAATTTAGTTTTTCTATTGTTTCATCAGAAAAACGAAAACGCAAGTAAGTATAATTTGGTTTTATACCAATTTGTAGCCAAATACAAAATATAAAAGAAAAACGTCTTAACAAAAACCAAAAACGTTATTAATAAATAAAAAATTTTGATTGAAGATTTCTTTGGTAAACTAATTATTGTAAACATGCAATGAACAGACGAACAAGGAAAAAATTTAAAAAAATAAACAACAAAATAAATCTTTCAAAGGAACACTTAAAACATCATTAAAATCAATCTCTATAGTCATTGCCAGAAGCAATAAATATATTTACGATACGTAATATTGTTTAGTGTGAATATGTATTATTTGCTGTACCCGCAATTCATTGTATTTACTCTAACCTTAACGATGAAAAAAAAAAAAACAAAAAAATTGTAGAAAACATCATCTAAGTATAATCGGAACTAAAATTATTTTTTGTTCAAAATGTTTCTGGCTATAAGGTTTTAAATGTGTAGGCAAGTTATGAAAGTATAAGTTTTTTTTTTTTTTGAATATCGTGCCTTCAATTTATTGCTTATATTAAAGATTTATTATCTCATATTTTTGTTCATCATATTAACTGAGTTCGAAAGTTTTTTTTTTTTTTTTTAAATTTTAATCCTACGTACATTTATTTTTATAAGTAGATTGAAAATTAACATGAAAAAAAATTGCAAATTTGGGATTAATCAATTTAGGAAGCTATAGATGGATGTTTGAACGTCGATTTTCAAAAGACATTTAACATCACATTTTGAAATTTTATTTGTTTTTTTTTTACAATACGAGCATTTATTTTTCTGCGATATTCTTTTCGGTTTTTATGTATGATGAAAAATTGTAGAAGAACCATTTTTTTGTCAAAGGATCAATCAGGAACAAATACGCAAATTACTTTTTTTTGATGTGGATGCAATTTTTCGTTCAATATGGAAACTGAATCATTGAAATTTTTTCAATTCAACCTCAGATAAATTACAATTGCTTTAGAAATCTATTACGACAAATCCATACATTAGAATTTTGATGGTATTACGCAGCAAACTTAAAGAATATTTGCAATCAATATATGAATATCGCAAATTCGTCATAAATTAGCAGTGCTTTTTATGACTCAAAAATGTTTTGAATAGATTTCGTGTTAATAAAAGAATAGTGCAATATTCACAGTTCAATAACTTTTTCCCATCATTTTAATAACGATAAGAAATTGATGCAATCATCTATTTTTTCATAATTACTATATTTCCAATTGCATTATATTTTACTCGCTAAACAATCATAAAATAAAATGCTGCATAATTTTTCTTCTAAATTTGAAATCACAGTGAATTGGTACGGTAAAATTGTTAGAAATTTGCATTACATCAAGTTAATAATTAATTTTAAAAAAAAATTAATGAATAATTTTAATTATCGCTAATTATTTTGTCTGAATATATGTGTTGTACTTATTTACATCTATTGTGTCAAATAAAACAAACAATTTTATTTAATTTACCCACTTAAATACTATGTAATTATTTTCACATATCTATTAATAAAAGAATTATTATAATTTTTCTTTCAAATATTAATAAATTAAAATAAAATAAAATAAAATAAAATGAAATAAAATGAAATAAAATATTATTAATGCTATACGTTATTCATTAATACATTCGATAGAATCCATACAGAAAAAGTGAAAGTATAAATTATATTACATTTATATTATAATTTAACTTTGTAAATTTTATTGTTTTCATATAAGTTTTTAGTTTTTTTTTTTTGTTGTTGTTGTGGTTATAATTGTTAAAGTTTTCTGCTACGTACAGAAAATAAAAATAAAAATGTTGTTGTTTTTTTTTTATTTCACTTAATAACCGACATTTAAAAATACCATTTGATGTGATATTGATTTAATATTTCTCTTCGTAATAATCTCTTTAAATTTAGCAAAGGAAATTTTTGAGATTTTTTTCTAAGTAAATTGAATTCATCTATGTTGTTGTAATAATAATATTACTGAAAGCTTTTTTTTGTTTTATTTACATGAATTCCATTTAATACATATTTGCTTACCTGTTGGTCTGCTAAATACAGGGTGTCTCATTGAAAGATACACTTTTGATGTGAACAGGAAATTTGCGGAGGACAGAGGATCTAATCGTTTGCTGTATTTGGCATGTTTTAATGTTAATAATGTTCTGAAGATGGTATACAAATTTAAATCATCTTTTTCTTAAATATATAAAAAAAATATTTGTTGTGTTAATATAACGACAATTTGGATCAATATTATTTTTATCTATTTAAAATACATTAAACTATCAGCTCCTCTACGGTCTATAGCTTTCCAATTAACGTTAAAAACGAATCTGTTATATTGAAAAGAATTAATACGGTTAAAATTTTCAATGGGGCACCCTGTTTACACATTTATTAGAAATTGAAATAAAATCTACTATAAACAACTAGAATAGAGATGCGATGCGATGCGATGATTAACGATTATTATTTATACATTATATTTTACATAAAATATATTTAAAGTATGTAACAACATAATTAGTAATAATATTTAAGTGCGTATTTGCAATAGCCGTTTGCTAGGTTTGTGATTTTTTTTTTTTTTTTTTATTTATTTTTATATCTTATCAATGTTTTTCTTTCCTCCTTATACCTATTTATGCTTTAATTGCAAGAAATTGTAAAAGAAGTTGATCTTAGATCATTAGCGCAAAGTAACACCACATTACAGCAAATGGCTGATTTAATAATAATAATCCCAATTTTTTTCAAATTAATTATAAATAAATAAATATTTAAATCACAAAAAAAAAAAAATATTTGTTATGATCATGAAACTTCTAAGCGCCTGCCAAATTCACAATTTTTAAATTTGATGTCTGTCAACAATTTAAGATTAATTAAACAAGTAAATAATCCAATGAAATTAGATGCGTACGAAAGGTATTTACATAATGAATAACGTAGACAACATCATATCTGAACTGTTTTCAATACGATAACCGCATACCTTATTTTTAGCTATTTTTTCTGTTTGTTTCTTGCAATTTGTTACTCGTATAAAAAAAATTACTTTTTACATTTTTAAGGTAGGTTTCCTGTTCGCGTGAAATGAAACATAACACCTAAAGAATGAAATGATGGAGTTTATTTGTTAAAAGAAAATTAATTGGTTTTCAATTATCTTATATCTCTTGCAAAGTCTATTTCACTACCCTTTTGTATAGCTATATATAGCTTATAAAATATGGCATGTAAATTCTTTATGTAAATGGACATGTTACTTTAACAGATGGATAGCTCAATTTATTATCACTGATATAAAAAATTTAACATTTTAATTTATGACCCAGCTTTGATGAGATGACCTTACTTGATTGTCTAATCAATCAATAATCTTACGAACAAATACATTACCACTAAATTTGTGACAACTAACAATCAAAAACTATTACAATATTATTAGGGATCCTTATTAATACAAAAGTGAAATGAAACAAAACTGAGACACGCCTGTACTATATTAAAGGATCGTTATACTCGTAGTGTTTATTCTAATGAAAGCAGTCTTTAGTAAATCAGAGTTGTATTTTATTTAATTTAATTTTTTTTTTGTATCAAGGTATTATTATTTAAAATTTATAATTTGCTAATTTCTGATTATTATTTTTTTAAATTTGTGTGAAATCCATTTGAATATAACCCCTTGTAATTCCTAGACCTTTAACATGGCATTAAGATCAAGATCAAATTTCATTGTCGTAACACCTAAAAAATGATAATTGCACTACACAACAATCAACATTCATTATTTACATAAAAAAAAAATTAGAAACACTGAAAGTAAATTTTTCTTATTTCAATTAAATAATTTTATTTGACTAATGACTCATGATGATTATGATGATGATGACAAATAAATAGATAATGAATACCTGAATAATACAAATAAAACGTAATTCTATGCAATTTCCGAAGGTTTCTAACAGAAATACAATTTCAAAATAATATGTAATACTTATTTCATTTCAATTAAAATTTGACCTAGAAGTTATCACCATATTTGTTTTGACTTTTTTTTTATTTTTTTTTTGTTTAAATAGTATTTTATTTCTCTTATTAAATACCTACTCAACACTATATTTTAACTATATTGTTAACGGGACAATGAAAAAGTATTAATTTACTTACCTAATATCTATTTCACTACGGGGTTTTTTTTTTCTTGAAAGAAAAAAAAATCTATTAACTTTGCTTATTAACCACGAATAATAAAATACAAATAAAGATAGATATGAAAACTTGAAAGGCCACTTAAAAGTAATTCATCTCTTTATATTTTTTTTTTTATTCAATCACAGACAATATTATTCATCCATATATAAAGACTAAAGTCAAGTCTCTATTATAGTATTTTAAGCAGAGGTAGCCAGGTTTGTGGGTGGTTTTTTTTTAATTTATTATATGTACGCCGATACTTACAAGAAATCCAATCAGATTTAATACTGATGATTTATTGAAAATCTATTTTTAATAAAAATAATTTCCGACTTCTGAGAGTGTGAATTATGATAAAAAAAAAAATGTTTTTTGTAATTATCTGTTATTCTTATTACAACCAATGTGTAAGAATGAATATTATTATATTAATAAAAAATTGATCTCTTTGAAATTATGGGTTAATCTGTCCCGTTTGTTATAAAATGTGTACCAATGAAAATGCTTCTATCATTTTTTGAAGTTAAATGATATCATTTTGATGTTTTTGGGACAAATGTAAATAAATGAAATAATATTTAAAATTTAAATTTGGAATAAATTTCTTGCATGTACTACTTGTACATAATAAGTACATATTCTATTCTATTGGCACATCAATGATGCATTAGATCGATTATATATTAAATTCTCATTCACCCACTCGAAATGACCTAAACCTACAAATAGCATAGCTATAATATAATAAATAAGTATATTTGATTGTCATTTATAATTACACAGAAGACAGAACATTGTATGAAATGTATATATAGTGTTTAACTGTTTACTTAAAACATAGCATATATTATATATATTCGTATAGTGATTGACAGATTTAGATATAAACAGACAGATTTAATATATATATATTGTTGAGACGTTGTATTGTGATTAATTTAATTTAATATCACAATATAAATGCGGAAGACATAAGCTAAGTGAATATTTAGTTTTCAGTGTATTTTATTAATGAAATTGATTTTAAGAATAACTCAAAATCATTTGAATGGATCGAGATTAATAAGAGTCTTCTAATAATATATTTCATATTATGATTAATAGAAATTGAAGAAAAAAAAAGTCCACTAATATTTATGAACATAATAAAAGATAGTTAAATATGTCAATTTCAATTAATTTAATATTCCTCTTCGCCTTTTAATGAGAATGGTTATAAAATAAAAAAGTATAACACTATTATAAGTATATACAATTATACATATATAATATCGGGCGATATATTAAAATAATATTCATAAATCAGATGAATTATTGTTAAAATGTATACTATTTTTCAGGGGATAAAATAACGTGCAGTTGGGCCCAAAATCTGCAGTCAGAAAAAATTTGCAGTCAGGAATGCCAGTTTCAGCAGTCAAGGCGGTTTTTTTCGCGGTTGTGGGAAGAATGTAAAAAATATTATATTTTTTCACTTTTCTAAAATAAGATTTGCAAACAGTGCGGTTTTTTCCGCGGTATTTGAAGATCGGAAGACCTTTTTTTTTAGTTCTCGTGAATTTTTACACCTCTGGGTCACAAGTTTTTCTTCAAAATATTAAAATATTGCACTCAGATTTTTGGCTTTTTTTATCTCCTGATGTATATTTAAACGTATTAATTTAATGAATGCAAAATTGTCCATTGCTTCAAATAATTTTTTTTTTTTAAATTTTAACATCATTTATCTCATTTTTGTGTTACAATTACATTGGTAATAACAAATTAATTTTTTTATGTATTGCAATCTTATGGTTTTTCAGCAGTATTCTAATATTTAGTTTAAAGTATATTTTATTAGTTGAATTTTGCCTTTATGTATTGCTTAAAATAATAATATAATTGTAAATAGCATTTAAAAAAAAATTAGATTGTGGGTACAATTGATTGAAAATGGGGAGTTTTTTTTTAAAAGTTAAGAATGCATATATTCTGTGTGACTTTCCAATTAATTCCGTTTAGGAAATATATCCAGAGCTTGTCCGAAACTCATTTTTTCTATAAAATAAATCGATAATGTGCATTGCATATAACCTGAAAAAAATTGAAGTTTTATTTTATTATATTTTTTTTTTAAAATTTGTTATCAGCATATAATCAAGGTACCCACTGTGAATTAAATTAAATACAATGTATTTTAGTTATTATTATTATTTTTTAAAACAAAAGATTTTATTAAGTAATAATTTTGTGAAACCTGCTGTGACATACACAGTTAGTTTTCTATATTAGCCTCTAAGCCATACAAGACTATAAAATGATTTAATACACAATAGAGCTATATTTTATTATATTTATCCAGTTATGAACATAATTTTATAGAAAAATTACATAAAATTAATTAATTATGAGAATCGTACGTACAAATATTACAAAAACAAAAATAGTAGCAATTAGGGTTGTCAGAGGTTTTAAAAGTTTAACTTCATTACCAAAACATTTTTCGGTTTGTTATATTTTTTTTAAATAATCAATAAATTTGTGGTCTCATTCAATTTAGCATTATATGTATAAGTAGTTAAATGATTTGAAAATCTGGACATGATGCGATATAGTGGAGGAATTCTAGTTTTTGAACGGGAACTAATTCCAATAAGCAAGCCGATTTGCATATGTATTTCGGGTGCAAGGATAAGTGTGTTCCTTTTCCTTTGAAGGCCTTTTGGTTGTAAGATACTTTTTGTTGAATTAATTCTCTTGAAAATGTTGGTTCTACTTTTGTAATTTACTAATTTAAGGGTTCTAGCTGGTCCCTGACCTGAGATTATTATTATAACTAAGATTCAAGATGGCGATCATAACTACAGTTGCACACCTCGTAGAGGACCTATATGCATCTTTGGATAAAATCCTCATCTTGTTGGAATTAGTTTCCACAACTCGCCGATTTCGGCTTAGAATTCTTCCACTAACAACAAAAATATTGCTGTCAAGAAATAAATTATATCATGCGGTGTTTATCTTTTCTTATTAATCAAATCGATCGTGTTTCCTACTATTATCAATTGTCCAGAAATGTCCAAACTGTACACCAGTCTGTCAATTTCTGTATAGTTGAAAAAAAAACTTGACAAATATGTACTATGAATATGTATTCTTGGCAACCCTAGTAGCAATGTTGCATTACTTACTCAAGTGCGCTAATTCTCTTTTCTTGATTGCGTCATTTTTATATACAATGATTGTATGCGTGTGTTTTTTTCTTTCTTTAATTTCAACATAATACAATATGTGAGTGCACTCATTGCTATTTTGCAAAAGTAAAAATAAATTGTTAACAATTCGAGTTAAATATACTTAACTTATATGTATTTAATTTACATAGATATATAAAATGATGTGTTAGAGCACCCACTCTTCCATAATATGACATGATGTGCTAGATTTAGAAGTAGTATATTATTTAAAGTTCTATGCCAAAAGAATTCAAAAATAACAAATTAGACATTAAAATACCATACAATTTGTCATTGAAATTTATTTTATTAACTTTTATGGTTTTTTAACAAATCAGTTCATTAATATTATATATATATAGTTGCGTAATGAAAAAACAAGGAAGCACAATCACACAGCAATACTTAGGGCTGACAAGTGAGCACCATAATATTATAATTATTTATAAGCGATACGTCGTGGTGAGCTAGCAAGGTAAGCATTTTATAAATGAATGGCTTATTTTATTTGAAATAGGAAATCTCGTTGAGATGTAATACAGTGGATAGATACAAATATAATAATTTTACTTTCGTCAGCATTTATTATTTAATAAAAATTTGAGCAACCATAGACAAAATCGATCATTTATTAAATTGTACCAGCGTACCAGCAATTCAGTAGACGAGAAAAAGTATCAGCGCTGTATGCAGGTTAGTGCAACTGAGGCAATGCCAGCTCTCAGATTTGCGCTGCCAGCTCTCAAATTTAGATTTTGTTCACAAATATATGAAAAGTAATTCGCACACCAAAACTAATACGAATTAGAAAGCCTGAAAAAAAATCACCTGTCCCCTAACGTTTCACTATTTCGTGGAGGATTGAGGCAGTGCCAGCTCTCAAAATCTATCCTGGATACAGCGCTGAAAAGTATGCAGAACATATTAATAATATATGAAAAGAAATAAATAAATAAGAGACAAGCGAACGATAAAAAAATTAATAGAAATCTGCATAGGTTCTAAATCTAATTGCTAGATTATAATAGATAGATTATAATTAAAATGATTACAAAGCACAAGTAACAAATGTAGCGTTTCGTACATTCAACTATATATAGGAGGCATTCTGAATACTATGCATATTGACTTGAAATACATACGGACCCACAGATATAAGTAGATGAACTCAAACATTAATCATTTATCATTATAAAGTTTTTTTTTTTTATTTTTTCTTATTTCATCTTATTTTAATTTTTATTAAATTTATGTATGCGAATATATGATCTAAAAATGTATTTTAAATGTTATTTAATGGATCCGTAACATTACGTTTCCGCTATTCATTTATATATTACTCTTTGTGTACGAGTACGATGTACGATTCTTTCGTATATTAAGTACACAATTAATTCATCCTTTTAATTATTCTTTAAGTTATGTGTTAGTAAATATTTTTTTTTTTAAATCCGATTCCAAAAACAAAACATAAATGTAAAATTGTTTATTGTGTATTTTATGTTTGCCAAGATTTCTTTTATTATTATTTTTTTTTTATTTTGTACCTGTAAATGGGTATGAGTTTCTTTATAAGTATATATTATTTTCTATGCTGAATAATATACTTATGCCATGCCTGTCACCAAATGTATATCTTCATACACAATACCCAACATTATCTTTACTTATGTAACATTGTTTACCATACACCATAACTTATATTGCATAAATTGTACAAATTATAACAGATGTATTCTGATGTTTTTTTTGTTTTTAAATTTATTTTCAAAAAACGCTGAAGCATTGAATTAGAAATGTATGTTGCTTACTTCTAATTTTTGGTTTTGTTGAACATATGGCGCAAAAAAACTAAGTTAAATTTTTCCAAAAAAAAAAATATTTTTAATTATGTATTTTTAATATTTTGAATAATATTTTAAATATATAATCAAGCTTATTATTATTAGTAATTGAAAATACAAATTTAGATGTTAAAATATCGGATATTTTTTGGGTTAAAATTGTTTTGTACAACCTTTACAAATTAATTATTAATTAAACTCACATTAAATATAGCTTCCAAAATACATTCTTAAAGTAAAACCTATTCTTAATTCTTCTCATTCAAATATAGAAATTTCTATATACTTACTTGCAGTTGCAACTAAATATGTTTTTCAATATTTTTTCGAAATGTCAAAAATATATGGGATGTCACACACACAATACATATTCAAAATAATCAATTTTTATGCACTTATCTATTTTTGTATTATTTTTAGATTTTTTTTTTTTAAATATATTTAGCAATTTTTTTCAGTCATTAAACCCTTGGAACCAATTTTTGCATTGTGGTTTTACTGAAAACTTAGTGGTAGGATATTGTATCCTCTTGAAAATATATAAGTTCTAGTTCCAGTCTACTTTAAAAAATGAAGCACTATACCAATCCTTTGCTCGCTTGTTTATTCCACCTGTTGCTACATAGTTTGTATAAAAGAAAGATGGCTAAAATATCTAAATAAGTTCAAAAAAGACAAAAAAAAAAAGCAATGATAAACTAATATACTCTAATTTTCAGTACACTTGAAATGTATGAACTATTCTCATAGATGTTTCTTATGACAGCTTCTATGAATTGGCTAACTGTTATATGAAGATTCGAATTCTCAAAATCTGCATTTCGCAATTTACGTGGATTAATCAAAATTCCATTTAAACGCTTTTTCAAGTGAGATCCCTTTTTTATTCATTTAATAATGTATTCAAAGAACGAATATTTCCTTTCCTTAATCTTCTATAAAGTTGGGCAAAAATAGTTTATATACTGAATGGTAGGTTTCTCATACATTTGAAAGAAGCAACTAGCTTACATTTTAAACACAATCCGGCCACTAATTCTCTAGTTCACTAGAGTGTAACCGTTTCTGTTTCTGCTATGGTTTTTCTTTTTGCATTTAAATAACATTAGCACACACAAAAAAAAACTTTTTTTAAAATTCATTCAATGAAACGACGACACTGTGTATGCTGTGTGTGCGCTTTTTTTTTTGTCGAGAGATATGAAAACGGAAAAGAGAGAGGGGATTGGCCCCCACATTATACCTTTAAACTTTATTACCATGCCCGCACCAGTAAATATACATCGTCGTATAGATACACCTTTTTACTTACTTAATAATGCTTAATAAAGTAAAATACAAATGATATACAGTGAGAGAGTTTTGTTGTGTTGTGTTGTATTGTGTTATGTTATGTTTTTTTTTGGTGTCCAGATCATATCGAGTGGCACCTTAATTCGAATATGACTTTAAAATGTAATTATTATACGTGAGTTCGTCATAAAATGCACGCGGTTTATCTGGAATAATGTATTAAATGTTAGTATTTGTTTTTTATTGTCGGCTTAATTTCGATTAGATGCAGACGTGTTTTATTTGTTTTCCATCAAATGTGTAATTTCTTGTTTGTGGACAATTTAAAAGATTGCTAAGTTGTTAATGTTGATGACTATAGTATTTGAAAATTATTTAAATAACACACGCAATTGATCATATTAATAGAAACTCTTAATTGACTGATCTTAATTCGAATAAATGAACAGCTTTCGATAATACGAATTGTTGACTGTGGTATTGATATTTAATGAAATACGTTTGTTTTATTTTATTATGTTTAATTTTTTCAATTTTGTGTCCGCTTTAATTTGTGATCATTAACATTTGGTTGCGATTACATAACATTATTTATTTATTTTTCTTTTCTTGTATAAGTACTTATGCATAGTTAAAAAAAAATTATTATAAAAAATCATGTGTAAACATTTTGAATATCGCCTTCGAACTAACGAACTAACAAATGTCATTTTGTTGTGTATTAATTGATTATATAAATAAAAGAGTTGAGTGTTTTTTTTTTAAATTTTAACAAAAAAAATAAGAATTTAATTGTGTGAAAATAAATTCTTTTGACAAAGGCAATAATAACCATAGATAAAAATTAAGGAAAACAGTGTCAACTTTGTGTGTGTTGTAATATAAGAAAAAAAGTAGAAATAAGTCACATCTCATGGATATTTTTCAACAATAGAATGAGAGTTGATATGAATGAATAACATGTGCCGTTAAACCTTTTTTTTTTTAATTCCATTTGAAATCAAGGAACAAAACATTTTTTTTTTTTTTTTCATAATAAGCCAACTGAATTTAATGCTGTATTTAAATGGTAAATAATCACAGGGTAGTCGAAAATCGAATAATATGTAAACAATTTTCCATTTGATTCAAAAGACAGCACAATTGAACCTGTGAATACAATTTAGATTGATATTAAATTACATATTTGAAATATTGTGTTTGTTTTTTTATTCAAATATTAAGACAGAATACATGAAAAATAATAAAAAAAAATCACTTTTTGAACACTCTGTAGTTTGTACTCTTATTTCTGATAATCGATCTACATTTACTGAAGTAATCGTGATAATTCTTTTAATAGTAAATACAATATAAATACATGTTAGGGCATTCATAAGTTAAGTATACTTTTTATATGTTGGCACTTTAGAGACGACGAACAAAACAAAATGACAAAAAAAAAAGAAAAAAAACATTCAAAAAATTGTAGCACCAGATCAATAACTCTAAACAAATTAACATATACGAATGATCAAAGACATAAAATGGAAAAAAGAAATAAAGTAGTGAAACGTATACAGAACGCGAAAACCGTGAAAAAGAGAAAAAAGAAATATTACTACCTATATATTCACTGAAAGAGATGTTCATATTGATTTGACATCAATTAACATTTTTCGGATTGTTGCATCTAATCGATTAGGATTTTTTTTCTATATTGGCATTTGTATTCTGAATGGACACCCTTTTTTGTGATACATTATTTATTTCTCTACATGATATGCGAGCGATCTTGATCAATGATCACTTAATTTATAATACAAAATACATTCTGAATAATAGAGATCGTTATGGCATTCTCGCTCTTAAATTTGTTTTGTTCTTTTTTTTCTTGTTTTGCTCTTCATGCTTTTATTTTTATATAACCAATTGCGGATGCGAATGATATAATATTAATTTATGGTAGACTTGATGATCGCTTAATTACATATATTTCAAGATTTCTTGCTCATATTAATATGTTTTTTTTTTTTTTTTGGCATAGTTACTTAATTGGAAGAGATATTTATGATAACAACTAAAGAGACTTATATGGGTTACATTTTAATTTTTTCATCTGTAATTATTTCTATAGCAATTTTTATCCTATCGTACATATTATTTAGTGAATTCATTGCTCAAAGCTCAGGTACACCATTGCCTATAGTTAAATATTCAATAATTAAATGATGAATATGATCACTGATCAAACACGAAATATTTAATTTGTTTTGTTCTCGACTTTATATTATTTACACATACAATTTTGTGATCATTTTAAATGGTACCTACAATTTTATTAATATTTCTCGTAAATGATCATTCGAATGATTACAAAAGCATTTTTTTTCTTGATTCTTTTTCAGTTTAACCAATTCAATTGGAAAATTTAAGTTGCAGGCGTCAAACAATGAAGGGATTTGTTACCATCAGATTTAGTGCTTTCTTATTTTGTCAGAATAACGAAGTATCTACTATACCAACGTTTTATCATTAAATTTCATTTAAATTTCTTTTCTTTTTTTATTACTGGCCTCAGTTTGCACAACGGAAATACCATTTAAATTTATTTGAAGTAAAAAAAAAGCATATTTAAAGTCGGTATTCTGATAGTCAAAGTTTATAATTTATTCATAGTTCAGCAAAGCTTATACCGAAAAAATAAATAGAAATTCTATATACTATATATATAATATGTGTAAAGTAAATCTTTCCTTCAAGCATTTCGAGTCTTTAAAGTTTTTTGTTGTAACTTATCTATACAAACCGGAATATCACACTTAATAAGCACATTTTATTTTAGCCTTCTACTTTTTCCAAAAAACTAAAAAAAAAAAAATCTATTGTCTTGGACATGGACAGTGAATCAAAACAATCAATTATAAATTCATCGCATAAATTAACAAAATCTATAAATTAAAACACGTTGAAACCAAAAGAAAAAGAAAAAAACTTTAACTTTTTGGAAGAGGGGAAATGATTTTTTTTTATTTTTGTTGTGTATGGCACAGGAAAAAGATTTGATATAAATTTTAAAATGTGTAGTATTTTCGATAAAATTAGTTTTTATACTTTAATTGAAAATTCATTGAAAATCAATCTAGAAAAAAATATATTTGATTGAATATCAAAAATTGTTCCTAAAAGCGCTAAACTATTTAAAAACAAGCCTAGTTTTCGCTGATTTGTTTTAAACATTTAATTCAATACATAAATGAAATAATAATTTATAATTTATAATTTTCAGAAGCAAAATAACCCAATTAATTAAAAATATTTTGAAAAATAACTAGATTAAAAAAAAAATTGTTTTCAATTAAATATTGCGATGTAACTGATTTTTAATAATCAACATTGCATATTAAATAATATTATTACCTCACAATATCAAAATTTCATTATAGATAATGTGAATAACATTTTTTATACGTGTGTGTGTGTAATTTTCTATATGAACAATTTTTATATGGTCAGGTCATATTCATAATGACCATCATAATCATATTTTATTTTATTTTTTATTTTAAGTGACATCGCATTTTATATTACTTATTGTCATGGGAAAAAGGTGCTCAAATTAAATTCTGTTTTCGTTTTTATTTTCTTTTTTATTTTGTTTTTTTAATTTTTGAGATCCCATTCAAACCAGTAGAAAAGGTTTCAAGTTGTAGTAGTTTGGAAGACTTCACTTTAAAAGTAATTTAAATTGGAAATTATTTTTCTGTTTTAACAATCAGAAAACTATGCAATTATTTCAACAAGAATTTCTTATTAAATCGTAGATTATGTATCATTGTAGGATCGTCCATAAAGCAAAAATAAACATAAAATTAACCTGACCTTTCCTTACTGCACTTGTCTAATTCTCAATAATCCCCTTCTCTTCCATGGAGAGCGTATGCAACATTAAAAAAATAACTCTTAAATATTTACCAATGTATAATCGAACGTCCGCCTGACCCGCATACTCTCCCTTATCGTCTATTATCGACTTTTAAAATGTTCCGCTGCCCATTTTAGGTTCGGATGTACTTTATGAATGACTGCTATGAAAAATGAAAAAATTATATCAAAAAATATATTTTTATTCTACTTTATGTTGCTTTGCAATAAATATTATAAAAATATTTCGTACATTATTTAAATTAAAAAAAAATTATTGTGCTGAAGTGTATTGTTGATGAAATTACAAATAAATAGCATACACAGCACAGTAATATATATATATTTTTTTTTTTAAATTTAGGGTCTGGTGTCGTTTCAACGCATTGTAAAATTGCAGATAAGCACATATTAATCAAACAATTAAATTACACATTCGAAAATTCACTTTCGCGCTCGTATGGAAATATTTTCAATGAAAAACTATAAGCTCATAATTAATGTGCCTATATTTTAAATATTCGAACATTGCTTTACAATAATTTGCTCAAATAATAAAATAAAATTGAAAATTATTCCTCTTAAATAAATGTTTGAGCAATGCAACCGTATGCACAATTGCCACCTCTATCTATGACTATTACAGAAAAATGTGAATATGGAAATCCTGTGAGAAAATATGTTTTTTTTTATTTGATTTTCAAAATGTTTCTTCGTTTTTTTTTTTACATGTTGTTATTCAATATAATATAAATGTTGGTATGTTTGTTATATCAAGAAAATTATAATAAATGGTGCACCATTCTAGCTCTCTTGCTGAAAACACAACACAGTGATGAATAAAAATTATAAAAGACTTTTGTTTCGTTACAATCTATATTGTTAAGATAATCTGTATTTATTTCTCATCAATGAAAATTACAAACAATTAAATCGAAAATTAATAAAAAGTAATGAAAAGTAATAAAACTAATAAAATAAAAGATACACACAAAAGAAGAGAAGAATATGTATTTTAAAATAATCAAACCGCAAGAAAATGTACTGTTTCGAAATAATAAATAAAACAAATTCATTATTTTGTGATGGAAGATGTTGTTACACAAAATATGTAAATTTCACATAATATCACTTTTAATAATGGGTTGCTCAATATTATTATGAAAGTGAGAACAGTTAGACAGGTAAAGCAGCAACAGCGTCCACGCAATCGTAGGATTGCAGGTATCTATAAATTATTTTAAATAACAATAAATCTTGTCTTGTCAGCTTTCCCAAGTAGATTTTAGCCAAAATAAATTAATAGTAAAGAAAAATTTGATTTTTCTAATTTTTTTTTCCATTTTCTCTCTGTTAATTATAGTGGCTGCCAATGACCCAACAATAGCAACAAATTCTGTATATAAGCCGGTACCTCCACCAAAACCCTTAAGTCCACCATACAGAATGCCACCACAACCACAAGGTGGTTCATCAAGCATTTATGGTGAAGCACCAATACCAGGAGCTACACCAAATGAAGTACCATCGGCAGTATCATTACGTACACATTCATCCAAGTTTCCGGTATATATTTTTACTATTTAAATTTTAATTTTAATTTGTTTGTTTTACAAAGAAACCGTCTTTTATATTGAAGAACGTTTTACTCACAAAACAAATGAAGTGAAAAATATTTTCAAATGAAGCGCGTACAATTTAATTGATCTAACATAGCACAGCGCTCAAAGAATAGAAAGAAGTTTTTACACAAATATGTTTTTAGCAAGAACTAAACAACATTTTTGTATAACTGATTATTTTCAATTTTAGATCGAAAGAGAACTAGTGCTTTCAAGTGATAAAGGTTCATCAAAAATTCCGTTAATGCATGAAACACGTACACCGTCTGGACCTAGACGCTCAGCAGGAATACCTTTATTACCAAGACAAACTGGTGCAATAGCACCTGATCATCCACCAAAACAATTACAAGCTTGGGTAAGTTACCAAATTGGTACAAAATTTTACAGTCACAAAAAATATCACCGAAACCGAATATTCAATTGTCAATTTTATATATCCTAATCCATGACTGATGTGGATAAAGAGCATAAATATTTATCTTCATTTTTACTTTATACATATAAATTTCAATTTGTTATATTATGTACACATTTAAAAAAAAAATGGCTAAAATCGCAGACAATAATAGGGTTTAAATTCGACTAAAGTCGCACCCTAAATATTCTTAAATTGGTATTTCAAAATTGTGCGGTTTCAATGTTTATAGTCAGTCATCTATTGAATGCAAGTATTCAAAATTATGGAGATTTCTTATTTCAAGCAATGTGTGCATTCCATAATTATAGTTTCACAAGAAAGCATTTGTTGCATTGTTTTTGAGTCATTATTGTTCTTTAGACTGTGTTTTTAATGTATGCATGTACAGGGTGGTGACTGTTCTTAAAATGTTGCTAATAATCAAATAGAATCAGACAGAATCAACATTTTTCAATAATAACATTTAATGATCCATTGGATTGAAATATATTCACCACATCGTTTGTATATCATTTGGTTACCCTGTAAATTTCGACGTTATTATCATTTGTTTATTCAAGAATAATTAAAGAACAAATCATTATTCGTTTACTTGTACGCTAAAATGTTAATGACTTACATATTTATTTTTGATTTTATACAATTTAATACACTAGCCAACGAGTGTGAAGTCTCACATAGCATATGTATTTATTTATAAATAAAAAGAATAGTTAACCGATTGAATATTAATCGATGAATGAAGTTATAATATATAAAAAAAATACCCACTATGACGAAATTCAGGGAAGAAAAAACCGAATTACCATTTTTGTATTTTAATTTAAAGCAGGCGAGTCTACCTTTCGATAATGATATTAAGTTCAGTTCATTGTTCAAAAATGTTATTATATTTCAATGAGTATTGCATGATGCGCGGAAAATAATAAAATTTAAATTATTCATCGTCATATTATGGTATTAAAAAAAAAGAAAAGAAAAAGATGGCAAAGAAATTGGTTAAAGAGCTAGGAAGAGCTATATTAAAATATTCATTCCCTTTTTAGTTTTACTTTGAATATTTACTTTATAATTAATTTCTTTTGTTTTGTTAATACAATCTATAATAATGTATAAAAATAAAAAGAATTTTCTGTTTGCATGGATTAGAAACAAAAAATAAAAATATATAAGTACATATAATAATAATAATAAAATAAAATCTTTTTTTTTATAATACTTTTAAAAAACTACACGCTCTGTGTTCCTCTTCTTCTTTTTTACTTTTACAGTCAGTACCTATTATACATTATTACATGTATTGTGAAGATATTAATTAACAATTCAAATACTGAATTTGATCACCGGTGCATGGCAATTGAACTACAGTGACGTGCTTTTATATCATTTCTACACAATAATGTTTCGATTCTTTTCTCAGATTTTATATGTTTATGTCGTATTTGAAACAAAAAAATTAATTAATTTAAAATCAATCTATTTGCTATTCTACTCAAAAACTAATATAAAAAGTGAATTTAATTAAATATTCTATATAAATTCTAATATTCTAGATAATATTTAATCGATTTGTTTGCTACGTTCAGATTTAGTGTGTTTTGTATTCAAATATTAAAATTATTTGAACATTATATACAGATTTTGAAGGTACGTTCTGTTATTTAACTGAGCAAACCGCCCACGGATTTAATTAATTTAAAAATTATTTTTTATTGATGCTTGCTTACACGTACCGAACTCAAAGATTTCGTCAATTTTATATTAGAATTAGAAATATTTGTCACTGGTTCACTTTGACAGTACTTAAGAGCAATTGAATGAATTTCTTCTTTTTTTTTAAATAAACATTTGGGGTAATATGTATATTTGATTATATAACAGATATAATCTACAGTCATACAGATGATATATACTTAATTTGATTTAACATTATACCCTTTGACTAAACCAATATTGTACCTAACGCGAAGTGCGTTCCGCCGCCAATGAACAATATATATATATCGTATAGTCTTCCCATGCCACAGTAGTTACATATCTATATCTAGACAATGATGGGAACGTGATGTCCGTGTATCACATTATATATTTATTTTTATATTCTTATATATTTTATAAAACACCTTTTGCTGAAGAGGTTACCAACAAGCAAATAAAATATTTTAACAATTCACCATCATGAGGGAAAACTTAGCAGACGATTATTTTATTCACTCATTAATCAGTTAAAAATCAAATGTGTTTTCAGTTGATTTAAGACATTTGGTTAGAAGCAAATTAGTATAGTGTTTACTGTTTACTTTTTCTCTCACATAATTTCAAAAATATTGTGTGTTGAAGTTTTGTCGTTTCGTTAAAATATATTTACATTAAAAATAGTAAAATCGAAAAAATGGATTAATTAATTAAAATGTTTTTTTTTTAACTAAATAAAGCCAAGAATATAAGTGTTTAGTGATGGTTGTGCGATAATTATTTTTTTTTTGTGATAAATTCTATGCCATACCAAACCTTTTTCCTGGAAAATTGTGTAATGAACACACACAATATGTCATCCAAAGTGTTTTTAAAATAACCGAAAAAAATGGCTTTTTAACCCTAAATTTGAATTTATGTTTATGTTGAGTTAACTTCCTTTCATTATAAAGAACTAGTGGTGTGTGCTAAAGGAAACACCGTTTTATAATAGTTATTTTTTCTTCAAACATAATACCAATACATTCTTTTCCAACCAACGATATAATATGATTCATATTGTGAACAGGCAATCTTGTAATATTATTATGTATTTATTTTATGCGTATAAATATAACCAACTCCACTTGTTAGTTTAATAGAACCACCTGTTTAATATTCAAGTTCATTGTACACGAAAACATTTCATTTCGTTTGATTTGTATATGTATACAAATTATTGAAAGGGATTTTCATGAAAAAAATAAATAAATAAATAAAAAACTAAATTGAAATTTAAAAGCAAATTTCAAACGAATTTTTAATATTTTGTGATTAGTAACCGATCATAAAATATCATAAAAGCAATAAATATTATTAGGTTTATTTAATTATTTACCCAATACAAACTTATTAAATACATCTCAGTTAAATAATATGCAAAAAAAAAATCGACTAAGAAAACAAATGACTTTCGAATATCAAATAATCAATAACCATACATAAAAATAAACAATGTCGATGGCCTTTACCTGTCACATCCAATTAATGTTAATACTGCATTAAAAATTTAAATCATTAATATTATGTATTTGAATATTTTAACAGTCAGGATCATTAACTATTATCTCAACACCTTTGATAATATCACCAAAAAAAAAAGAACCGTTTCATCCGAAAAGCTATCATCAATTTAATAATGTGTAATTATTCAAATTAGATTGAACCAGATTGGGGAATGTCTATTTACTTAAATAAGTAGCTATAAGATTTTCTCACATATTAATTTGATTTCCATTCACCTTTTATTTACATAATTTTTCAATAATGCTTAATGGCGATTTAAAAATATAATAAGATTGGTTTCCAAATCATTAAATTTGACATAATTTGGTATTGAATTGTGACAAATCAATAAAGATAATTCTAATGAAATTAATACCATTATATGTACTTTTATTTTAAAATAATACTTACCATTTTCAGTAGCTTTTAATTTGCAATTATTTGTTTATTTTGAATTAATATAAAAAAAATGAAATGAATTTAAATTAATTACAATTGTTCTAAAAATATAATAAAAAATGCATTTACACGCAATGATTTGAGAATTTTGCTTCGGATTATACGAATTGTATTACATTACAAATTCTTCATAACAAAATACAACATTTGGATTACATGAACCATAAAAAAAAAAAATGGTGGAATTTGCACTAGAAAATGTAAGAAAAAAAGCAATAATTAAATGGATATGATATTTTTCTTTTCTAATTTTATTTTTTGTATTACCATATTAACGCAATTATCTTATTAAGAACAATTGAAATATCACGGCAACATTTAATATAATTAAATTTTAAATTAAATTCACATAATTTCTTTATTTTGAAATGTGATCATTAATTTTAGTATTATTTTTCATTGTTATAGAATACTCAACAGCAAACACAAACTCAACAAGAAATTCTTAGCCAGCAATCATCATTAACTGGTGCCATTCCTAGAACACCAGCACGTCTACCAGAAGATGTAACTGCTTTAGCCGAACGAGATAATATTAGTAAGGATCGGGATGGAAATAAAAATGCGGTTACAAAGACATATCACACACTGAAAGATCTAATATCATCAAAATTTAAAAAAGAAACAAATGAAATGATGGATGAATTAAATAATGTTGTTGTACAGCAACAACAAAATCAGCAACAACAATCACAGCAGTCTCAAATATCAAAGGAACAAGATGATTATCGATCGCCATATTCAGCGTTGCCAGTACATATGCGTCAAATGCAAGGTCTAAATCAGTCACAACCGAATATTTGGAATGGTAAACAAATGGATCAACAACAAATGATTAGTGGACGAACTTCCAATGGTCAGATGATTTCACCACGGAGTTATGCACCACCAGATCCACCACGTGGCGTACAACAACAAAGAGCTGCATCTCAACCACAATTAAATATGCCGGCATTTGAAAGACAGGGTTCACAACAAATTTTAGATCAAATTGAAAGTCGTAATTCAATAGCTAATATGGATGTTGTAACTGATAGTGATGATGGTGGCTTTGCGACTAGAGCAACCAGAAGACCACAGACAATGTATCAAATTCCTCAGCATAATACTTTAAGCCAACAACAACCCCAACCATCTAATCAGCATAGAAATTCTCCTCAAGTGTTTCAAAATATGAACCAAAATCCTACTGCTAATGTAGGCAATTATAATCCGCAGTATATTTCACCATATCAACATTCTCACATGAATGCCCAACAATATAATTCAAATGCACATCTACAACAATCACCAGTTTTACATAATACACCACAGCAGCAAATATTTGGAGAAAATGCATACAACGGAATACAATCTAAACCTGAACAAATAAAATCACAACAAGAGTTTGCCGTTAATTCTTTAATTCAAGCACGTCAAGATGCTCAACGTTCATCATTTCAAAAACGATTACAAGAAAATCAACAACAGTCACAACAGCATCCCACAAATATGAATACACAAAAACCACCAACTGCTCAACGTTTAGAAATGCGACAAAATCCCGGTCAAGATTTAAATAAACAAGTTCCTGGTTCAGCTAATAGTTCTGATTATGATAAAAGTGGTAATCAAAGTTCTAATGTTGATTCAGGTCGTGGAAGTGCCGCTTATTCTAGTGGACGGAAAGCACAGCTTGATACTGAAAGTTCAGATTCTCCAATACGAGGTGGTATTAAGAATGATGATGAAAATGAATGGGTAGACATTGTCGATGCAGAGCTTCGCCATATATTAGAACCAGGCATGCAAGGTTTGTCGATACGTCCAGAAAGTACAGTATCAGGCAGTGTGTCATCTATGTCACCACCATTACCACCATTATCACCTGATGGTAGCTCATACAAACCAGTAAAATCTAATAAAGATAATCCAAAGCAAGAATATGGAACAGATAGCTACAATCGTCCTGGGAGAGGTCCCATTGGTCCAAGTAGAGCAGGTTGGCCAGGCTCTTCTCTGCATAAACAAGGCCATGGACGTTCATCTGGTAAAAAGCATGAACAAGCTCTGTTAAAAAGGCATTGTAAGTTGTACTTTAATTTATTTATCTATTTATTTTTTTTAATTTTACTCATTCATTATAACATTCATTTCTTTTAGTATTCGGTCTGGACAATGATTTAACATCAAATACAACACGTTCTTTAGATTTGGAATCATTACTGGGTGGGCCATGGGGTACAGGACAATCAGTTAGTGATTCTGAAACTGATACTCAAGGAATTCGGCATATAAGAAGTCAACTAGAGGGTTTAGAACATATGTAAAGAAAATTCAAATTTGTAATCAAAAACTATAAAATGTTATACTCAATCTATCTATATTATTTGCAGGTACAGCGAAGTACTAAAAATGCTTGGTACAAGAAATCCAACTGGTCGTATGCATGAACAACCAGGATTCCGAACTGGAGTTAGAAGACGTCATGGTAGTTTATCGTCACTACCATCTAGTTCAGTGAGTGGCAGACCAATAAGAGATCGTAAACGCACCGATGATCGAAGAAAAGTTAGAGATATGAAGGTGTGCAAAGATTTTTATATTTCGAATAGTAAATAGAAGATAATTAAATGTATTTAATTTTAGGGTATTAACAAGCGCTTTCAAAGGCTTGAATCACATGTTGTTACATTGGCACGTAGTGTAGCTCATTTATCGTCCGAAATGAGATCGCAACACTTAGTGACACAAGAGTTAGAACGACTACGGGATGATCTTACTACTTTAAGGTAAGCAAACACATATTTTTATTACAACAATAATGCTTAAAATAGACGAGAAAGATATTCTAAATTAACGAAAGTAAATTATAAGCTTAATTTAAAGACAGTTTTAGTCGTCAAATAATTTAAATATGATATTAAATACAGTTTTTTTGATGACCAAAAACAAAAATTGTACATAAATTTAGCTTAATCCACTTCCGTTAATCTAGAATATCTCATTCGTCTGTCGCTAGTATAAAGAGTTCTAAATAAATTATTAAATTATATCCTTTAAAATTTAGATCGCAAGCAGCGAGATCACAGAATCTATATCGAGGTACATTAGGTAATAACGAACCAGAACCACCAAATCTTACAAATCCAAGACGAGTAAAAAAACTCACTAAATTTTTTGGAGAAGATCCTCCTCTTATGAGATTATTCTTGAAAAAACTGGGCTATGAGGTATGATTATTTACCATACTCCTATTAATTAATGAACAAAAGTGAATACGCCAAGCATAAATAATTTTCTTTTTATATATATATTTCAGAAATATGCAAATTTATTTGAAGCAGAACGTGTTGGAATGATTGAACTGCCGTATCTCGGTGAAGAGCGTCTACAAAAATTAGGAGTTCCTTTAGGACCACGTCTTCGTATTTTACAAGAAGCTCAAATATCATTATGCAAAGATACAACTTTGTGTATTGTCTAGATTCTATAAATCGTATAAATTGGTTTATTTTCTCGTCGACATAGTATTTAAAATAATTATCTTTCATGTACTACGTACATACGAATGAATAATATATAACTTATATCAGCATTATAATTTTGAAAGAACAAATTCCTTCGCACGTCGTAACTATTATTTAGAATATATTCTTAACTATTACTCACTCATAAAAATGTTCACTCATAATTTACACATATTATTACAGTTGAATAACACTCATTCATTTTTCACCTAATTTAATTAAATAATAAAATAGATTGAAGAGATGAAAGAAAAACAAACGATGAAAAATGTGCCAACCGCCATTTTTGGGCCGGATGTGCAATGTACACAAATTTATTAAAATTAATCAAATAATTAATTGATATACACATGCACGTTAATATTAAGTAAGAATGACTTTTTATTTAAAACAAAAAAAAAAAAACAGAAAAAAAATAACAAAAAATGTGAAAGGAAGTTTATCAGAATTTTATTTTGTGGTTTTTGTAGTGTGCAAAAAGTAAACACATAATGAATTTTCATTGATTGATTTTATTTTCTATTTAATACAAAAATATTAAATTTATTTTTCGTTAAGAATTATATATTTGGGAATTTTTCCTAAATATTTTTATGTAAAGTATAAATAATAATAACAATATAAATCAACAATAGGTATACATATATTAATTTCGATACTGTGAGATGAAAGTGTTTTGAATTTTTAAGCTAGCACGTTCAATATGCAGATGATTTAGCAAAAAAAAAATAAGAACATATAAAATTTTATAGAATACAGTGAGTTGTGATTTTTGTTAGCAGTATTATTTCAAACCTAAGATACCACTAAAATGACAAAATATAATTTCATCAGTCATGTTGTTAATGCTGAAAAAGGTGAAACCATTATCTATCTGGCGATTTTCCGCTTTAGAAAATCACAAAAATATTTTTCAATTTATATGCTTATTTTTTCAATCTCCATTCAGATTCAATAACATATACCAATGAAATTTCAATCAACATTGCTTGTATGTTTATTTATTGGAAATTAAAAACATTTTCATCTAATAAATGCAGATAATTAACTAGTTGTGTAATAAATATATATAAAAAAAAAATGAATATAAGCCAAAGATTCATTTCATTTCATTATTTGGTTGTAAATTTGTCAAACAATAGAGTTACAAAAAGAACTATTCATAATTTATCATATAATTAATCATATTTAGTAATTTAAACAAAATATCATTAATATTTAAATAAAAAACGATAGCTAGACGTGCGCCCATTCTAATATTTCTATATTTAATACTTATATTTATTTTTTGTTTTATTGTTTTCTTATTAATATTTAATTTTGAATAATAATGTAATTCCTGTACTTACTAGTTTTAATAATTTCATGTTTCCATTAAGTATAATTATTATCAATAAATTTAGTATCAGTTTGAATGATCTTGGTGCTTTTGTAGTTTGATATATAAATAAATATATTTTGCTTATGTTTTTTTTTTCGATTCTGATGCTATTTCATTAATTATATTACTGTCAGTGGAAGGATATTCCACAAACTGTTAAATTACACATCATTGTTATGTTATAGAGTAAATTATTTTTTTACAAAAATATTGATTCATACAATTGAAAAGCAAACGGTTACTCAATTTTAAATTTCGTTTATTAAATAGAAATGTTTTTTGACATTTTCCTTGAATAGAGATATTGATACAGTATAAGTCCTCTAAGTGGACCACTATCCGTCGCGGACAAATGATGGACCAGTCCACGTAGAGATAATTTTA
>JAABKK020006082.1:13440-26099 GCA_011634745.2 Catotricha subobsoleta
TAAAATATTTTAATTTTAATAACTGACGAACGGAAGGAACACTTTGCGTGGAATTAACCTGAACATTTTTAAAATTCATAGAAAGACCTCATTAAAGTCTCATATTATTATTATATATATTTTTTAAATTTTTAAATACAAACTACATCAATTTGAAGAAATATTTACAGTAACTAAATATACCATTTAATGGTAGTGGTAGTAAGTGATTATTTTCATTATGTTTAGAATTCTATTTATATTTTGTTAATAATTTATTAGATGATTTTCACAAATATAAAAATTATAAAATCATATATTTACCAATGAAAATTGTTCAAAATGTTGTTGAATAGATGGATTAAGATAGTATTCCGTTGATTGAAACTGATCATATTGCCTGAATAAAAAAAATGGTTCCAGTTTCTTACTAGATAATTTTTATGAATTGCGTTTGCTTTACTCACCCATTATTTCCTAGCGTTTGTGATGCTGGACTACATGGTGCGCTTGTATTCGAATCGCCACTTGTTGGTACTCCAACTAAACCAGGACTGGAACCTGGACTCGGTCTGCCTTTGGGACTTCGATAACCTGATAAATTCGAATGTGTTAACTAAAAAAAAAAAATAATGAAAGAGTTCACACATTATTTTAAACTCAATTCAATCATGTTATTTTAAATGGCATTAAATTTTACCGTTGATAAACTTCCATGAGATCCATGAAGTATATTATTTGGTGGACTATGATGGTTATTTTGTTGATTATAACCCGTTTGTTGTTGTTGTTGCTGTTGTTGTTGTTGTTGCTGCTGCTGTTGCTGTTGTTGCTGCTGCTGTTGTTGTGCTAAATTTCCATAGGATTGATGGGTCGGTGGACCTCCTTGGGACGGCTGATATGAATTTTCTAATGTTACACCCTATATGTTTAATAGGAAGAGAGAAAAAAAACAACACACATGACAAATTTAAACCAAAATCATCATCATTTCATTTTTCTTATTAAATTATGTATGAGTTTGATACGAATTGCATGAAATAACAAATGATAAGATATAAAAAAAAAAACAAAAAAAAAAAATTAAAATTAAAATGAAAAAAAAAAAAAAAAATAATACCTTATTATTATGAAGAAATTTGCTACCGGGAACAGATAAAAAATGCTGTAACAAAATAAAACAAAACAAGGCAAAAAATTCAGCGTAAAGCAAAATAAAATGAAATAATTTTAGCTTTAAATTAAATTAAAACAAATTAAAAAAATAGTAATTATTTTAAATAAAAATGTTTCAGCTTTGATAAAGTCAAAAAATTAGAAAAAAAACCTATTAAAATTTCTAATAATTTTTTCAAAATATTTGACTTACTTGACTAGTACCATGTTGCGAATGTGTTGGACTAAATGCACTATTTTCATTCGGTGAATGCAATGGAGAATATGGGAATCTAGCGGTTGGATGCCGTGTGGGTATGGACGTTGGCGAAAGCGTTGCTGGCGATGTAGTTACTGGACTCTAAAAAATAAACATCAAAATAAAAACATTAATTCAAAAATTTGAATATGAAAATAAAAAATCGTATTATAATTTTACCGAGCTATATGGACTGCTAGAGTGATCATGTTCTTGATCAATTGGTGTGTGTAGTGGTGACGGAAAATGAACAGATGTTAAGTCAGGCAATGATCCCGTATTATTTCCTATTGGTATTTGTATCGAATTATCATGAGTAGATGGATAAATACTGTAAATAAAATAAAGTATTTATAAAAACTATTTATTGAAAGTTGAATTGATTGCTTTTAATGAAATCATACTTTATTCCTGGTAATCGCGACAAGCCACATGATGATCTTGGTCGACCGTCCGTTAAACCCAGCATAAAATTATTTCCATGATCGTTCGTATATGATTTTATGTCTATATTGCTACTTGTATTCATTATTCTTCTTTGAGCAACTGGACTTATTGGTAATGGAGAATGAGATCCATGAGAGTGATGATGGTGGTCCTATTAAATAATAATAATAAATAATATTTTTACATTTAAATAATTTGCTCTTTGCACTATTTTACTTACTTGGTTCTGTGTTAAACTTTGATGAATAGCTGAATCTGAACTAGTTCTTCTCCAACTTGAATCGCTTGGTGGGCTTAAGTATGCTACATTTCCGCTACTATAAGGTGATGTATCGATTTTTCTATCAGCTGGTCGACGCATTGGTCCAACTCCAACACTACGTCCTATTAATTATTTTATTAAATATTTATATTAATCATTAGAGTGGATCGACATTTTTTCATGCCTTCTACCAATATTTTCTGAGTTGCATTTGGTCTACTGATTCACGTGTTTTAAGTTTTTTGAAAATAAATGAGATCTTTGATGTTCTGTAGCAACAAGGACCTCGTGGTTTCTTTTAATCACGATTTTCTACCTTGTGCATCGAAGATCTCATTTATTTTCAAACATTTTAACACGTGAATCAGGACACTAAATGCAACTCCGAAAATATTGGTAGATGATATGAAAAAAAGCCGATTCACCCTATTAATTATTATCATATATTTCAAAATTACCTCGAGATTCACGATAAACTGCATTGTTTTGATTATTACTGTTTTGTGAATTATCAGTTATCTGATTTAGATTTCCTAATCCAAATTGGGATAAAGTATTTTCGTCCGGCTGAAAATAATCATTTTTATTTAATTTTTTTTTTGGAATATTTATAAAAAGCTATTGGCATCTAATTACTAAATAGATTTTACTTTCTGAAGTAAAATAATTTCTATGTAAGTTTTTTTTTTTCATCTTAACATCTAAAGCAAACGTAGTAACATTATCATGATTGTGTGCATTCTAAATTCTAAATATTAAAATATTTAGTGAGGTTGGGAATAATTTATAAAGTGGGGCCGTGCAATTTTTCGTAGTACTAGTACAAATGTTTTTTAAAATTAAATTTCGCTGATTTCATAAATAATCTCAAGTGATGACTTCACTCAAGTAAATACTTCTAAGAAATTTATTGTTGTTCAATATATTATTTGATCGCTCACTCAAAAAAAAAAACAAACAATATGTAGGAAATAGGTGTCCACTACTTAAAATCATTGTCTGAACTAAACATTTATAGTTATTGCATTCATCATTTCTACATGTTTCACAGAGCTCATCATTCATTGATCGTTCTATTAGCGGAAAATTGCACATGTTTGTGAAAACTGAAAAATGTATGAAAAATATTTATCGCTGTTTTTTTTTTATTTGCTTTTAAAGAGAATAGGAAACACCAAAATCATTATTTTCGTTTTGCGAATGCGCTTCAATGCTTAACTATTTTCGATGTGCAAGTATGGCACATTTGATATTTTATCAATGATATTGAACTACATATAGGTATAAGAAAAAATTTCTAGATCCAATGTTAAAACTATGAATGTAACAAAAGCAACAGGTAGAGTACATATTCATGTATTTACAGCACCATCAAATCCAAATCAGTGAAGTGAATATAATAATTGGCCGATAATATACATAGAATGTCGGATATGGTCAAACAAACATTCAATATTAACTGCTTCATTTCTATTTTCAGATATAAATATATGAACCGACTGTGAAACATGTTTCGGATGAAGTTTAAAAGAAATGAATAAAAAGAAAAATATTAATATAGTACTATTATTATATTGTCAAATATTTCTTTATTTACTATTAATTGAATTTAAAAATAAACTCATAACAATAAGATCATGCATCTAATAATATTAAATCATAGAAAAAATATATGTTGGGCTATTTAGAAATTATGTACTATTATTATTTTTTGTTTCATTGCTCTTACTGTAAATTATAAATAAAAAAAGACAACAGATTTTATAAACGAACTAAAACTGAAACAAAATAAACAATAATAGAAAACAAGAGAATTAATAATCTAAATTCTAACAGTAACAACTAAGTATAAACAACAACAAGACGAAGAATAGCTATACAATTTTTTTTTTTGTTTAGTGTTAAAACCTTTTCATTGGCGTCGACAGCAATTTGAGCCTTATTTACTTGTTGTTTACGATTTTGTTCAGACACATTTGGTAATGATCCACCCTTAAATGCTCCCAAATTGGTAGGTGCTAGATTTACAGAATTCGATACAGCCTACAAACATTACATTATAACATAATATTTTATTATAATACTTTTGTATATGTATATAGTTTTAGTGTGAGTTTGAGTGTGTATGTGTGTGTGTGTGTTATATGACTGTTGTTATGAGACTGATAAAGAGTTTATACAATATTAATGTAGAATTATTTTTTTTAGTTATTATTTTTTTAATGCTTTAAAAGAGTTTATTTTTTTTAATATAAATATATGCAATGATTTCGGTACAGAAACTAATATGATGGCAAAATTACGGTTCTATTTAAATTTTTGCTAAACTTTCTAGAATAAACTAGAATATTTTTGGTTAATTTACATTTAAAGTAGGTACTGTTTTAGGAAACATTTGACATCAATTTGCTCTGTCGAGAATAAATTTAAAAAAGGTGTTTTATAAATAATTTAATAAATAAAAATTAAAAAGTATTTTGTGAGGGATTTGTTTATATGAAATATTGGACAATCAAAGTATATTTCTACATGTAATATGCTCTTGTTAACATCGATTTGAAGACATTTCTGAATTATTTATATAATTATTGAATTGTCTACTAAATATCTATTAACCAATTATTTATGTTATCATTGAATTAATTCAACATATAAATATTAGTTATGTCATTTTAATTAATTATTAAAAATAGGTAGGTATGTATGGTATGTAAACGTTTTCGATAGAAAACGAAATTTTGATGGATTATAAAGTAAGTATTTCATATTATTTTGTATTTGTGTCATGAAGTAAACGATGTTTTTTTGTTTATATATTTTATATTTTAATAAGAAAAAAATGAATTTACTTTATTTCAATTATAGAAGCTTATCAATGTTTTAATACTGAAAGATTTCATTCATCTAACAAATCAGACTCTCCTAATATGCTAACATTTCATTCAGAATATCGAACTTTGATCATAAATACAACAATGAATATATAGTTTTATAACTTTCTATTTCCGCATCAATCAATTACATTTCTATGAAAGAATAAGTATTACCCCTATATATAATAATAACAATTCAAAACCTGTGATTTGTCACAATCACGCCAAGTTAATTTGTCCTGTTACATTTTCATTCAAAATACTAAGTAAATTGGGTCAACGTAGTATTATTTGTAGTGTTATTTGAAATTGAATAATATGAATATTGATATTTACTTAAATATTCTGATATAGTTATATTTCGAAATATAAAATATGGTTACAAATTTATATTTCATTTGTAGAAAAACAGTTTGTAGAATTTCAAATTTAAATTTAAGAAACAAAAAAATATTTAAAAAAAATTAAGACGTTATTTTTTGCCGTTAAAAAATATTTTTAAAAAATCAACATGATGTTCTACAAGAAAATAATTTTTGCATACAAAATAACAAAATTTAAACTGAAAATGTAAACGTCTCAATTGGCAAACCGAAATTACTAGGACTAGTTTTTAGTTTTAATAATCGAGCCGATATTATTAAATGATGATGATTGAAATTAAATAGCCAAACGACTTTTTGTAGAAAAACAAAAATAACGAAAAAAAAAAAATAACTTAAAACGACAAAAAAACCTGCTTAATAATAGCCAAAAAGCTACAATGCCAATAAAATGCCGAAAGAATTTTTGAAACGATTATGTGTTATTATGGGCGCCCAAAAAGTTAATAATAAAAAAAAGCGAAAAAAAAATATCAATCAAT
This sequence comes from Catotricha subobsoleta, assembly GCA_011634745.2. Classification (NCBI taxonomy): domain Eukaryota; kingdom Metazoa; phylum Arthropoda; class Insecta; order Diptera; family Cecidomyiidae; genus Catotricha; species Catotricha subobsoleta. Next base: position 19,281 of record JAABKK020006082.1, read on the forward strand.
AGCTTTACCACTCAAACTCAAACAAAACAAGAATAATAGCAAATCAAGTCTAATATATAGAAGAACGACGACAACGAAGACGATGACGACCATGAAAATTATTTGACCAACAGAATATATATATAAATTCATATTGTTTCCTCTCCGATTACGACAAATAAACATAATACCTTACCAAACAAAAAAAATTATTACCATTTTTATTAATTAGTACGATACGTGTGCGCGACGAAACGATATGATACGATGTAATTATTAGCTATTTAATATTATAGAGCTGAATAGGTAAATCTATCTGTCGTGTGTATATCTATTCTCTTCTTTATATGATGAGTTTTTTCTTTTTTTTCTGTATAAATAAATAAATATCAACAAAGAACACACGTTTACTATTAATATACACGACAAAATGGCCAAGGACTTTCTTAAATATCAACATCCAACTAGAGAAAAAAAAATAACTATGTTTACTTATATTCGTACTTAGTTCATTATATTCAAATTATTTATTATCAACAATTAATAAGATTTAAAAGTAAAAAAATATTTTATATACCTTGACTATACGTATACAGTATACACACACATATCATAAACAACAATTCAAAATTATTTCCAATTAATTCCAAAAATATCAAATTCATAGAAAAGCTACCAATTAGAATTTTGAGTACCACTTCAGATGAAACATAATTTAGATGAACATATATTTTACCTGTTATTCTTAAATCCTATCATCAGATACATAAGAGGACTTAGAAAATGTTTACACTTTTATCAGCGATTATATTTCGTAAATAACATAATCGAAGTATTGAATAAAATAAAGATTAAATTGAGATTTTTTTTACTGAAATATTAAATCTTTTTATGTTAGACAATGTTAAAAAGGTAAAGGTATAAGAAACGATAGAAAATGAATATAAAGATGTAGCATTATTGTCTGCATCATCTTTTATATACCTATATAATTTTCATTTAATTAATTTTGTTTCATTTATTTATTTATTTATTTTTATCAGATACAATGACTTTAAACATTTAAAGTAAGTCTATCTAGAGCTCAATAATAATTGAAAAATTTGGTAAAAGCTGCTCTGAGCAAAGAGCGATTAACTTGCATATTATGTAAAAGGTACATGCAGAACTTGCAAACGTACACAATCACACAACTATTACCGTGTACTGATGCAGCTCAATAATACTTTCTCATCATTTCAAAAAAGTTTATGTTCTCTATTTTCCTTTAAAAAAAAAAAAAAAACCAAAAGAAATTTGTATAAAACGTAAGTATAGAAAAATAAAAAGAAAAGAAGTTCATACAAAAGAAATAAGAGTGCAAAAACAGAGAACTTTAAAACAAGGAAAAATTATTATGTTTATTTATTTACGTATCTGTAATATTTTTATATATATATATATATAAATATATATATATATATTCACATATTTTATTTTTTTCGTTTAAAGGCGACGATGAAATATTGCGTTGCTCTTGTACAGCGAAATTATTATTACTTCAAAGTAGGTATATAATACGATATACCCACAAACCTACTTCTATATACGTATATATGTTTAAGTTATAATAATAATAAATGTGTACAGTACACGGATACGATTTGTACGAATGTACATTACTGACGATTGCCTGTGTACTACAGTACTGTACTGTAAATAATGATGTTATGTACGCGAAACGAAAAAAAAATATATATATATATGAAATTTGAAAATTATATATACTTATATGATATTTTTGCTAGAATTATCATACCTTTGAGGTCGCATCAGATACCTCTCGCATTATTTTCTCAAATGCGGCTGTTTCTTCTGCTTGTTTTTGATTGTGCAATGCAATTTTCTCGCTAAATTTCCGTGGATTTGCCATACTTGTTGTTCAAATCACACACAGTATTTTATAAGTATATATATATATATATATAATTTTTTTTTATCAATAATACAAAATAATATTTTTTTTTTCTTTTGCCTCGCTCGTCTGCGCTACACACACTTTTTTTTCTTTTTTTTTTTACTTGGATTTTGTGCTGCTTATATTTTAGTTGTGTGTCACAATAACAATACATGCATAATAAATATCAAATGTATATTCGCATGTTTACATATTGTTCACTTCATTTTGATTATTTGCAAATTACGCCATAATTATTTAACCATTATTATTACACATGCGACGCGACAATTGCATAGTTTTAAAATGTGTTTTTTTTTTAACTTTTTAAAATTTATTATGAATTAAATAACTTTTTGATAAGAAAATTGACAACTTTTTCTAATGAGAATTTTATTTCCAATGCTGTACGTACAACCGACTAAATTCACGGAGTGTTACCATATTATCGGTCTTCGTTTTCTCTTTAATTTAGTGTGTTAAATTATTATTAGGGCTTCTCATTAATGTGTTGTTGTATATTGCCTCTTTAATACTGGATGTTTGTTTAGCAAGTTATATAGATATGTTTATTGTTTTATATTAAAATAAGGTAATCTATGCAAACAAGACAATCTATTAATTATTTTACATGAAATTTACTAATAATTATGAATGTCTATTGTTTTGTCTGTGATCAGTTCTACTTATCATATGAATAACGGAAACGTATTTTTTTTGTGTGGGTTTCATTTGTACGTAACGTTTAAATCCGGTCACGGGGTTAAAATTAAAAGTCAGAAATAACAAACAAGCAAATTTAAATTTAGGGGCGTAAAAACCATAGCCACAGAAGAAATAATGAATTTAAATTTATGCAATTTAAACAGTCGATGATATTTATCGCACTATTTATTTTATTCAAACATTTATTAAGTATTTCATTATTTTATTTTAAAAAGTAATTATTAATTTACTATTTTTTATATTGTGATAAATTTTTCTTGTTTGTTTTTAAAAAATTCTTATTTTATTAATCCGTTAACGATAAAACATGCTTAGAGTAATTTTGGCGACAAAGATTCTAAGCCGCTCTTGTTGTATATCAGGGTATTATATATTCATTGAAGCACATTTCCAAGGTAATTTCTAAGTAAAAAACGAGGGGTTAATAATACCGTGTATTCCTAGAACCAAATGTGCTGTATTACACGTGTATTATTATTATGTATTATCATGTATTACGTGTATTACGTGTATTACAGATTGTTGCATGTATTACCATGTATTACCCGTGATTAACATGTATTACCGTGTATTACTCATGTATTACTGCGTATTACGCGTGTATTACCTCGTGTATTACTCAAAATTTTAGTGAGCGGGACCTTTTTTTTGTCGAACTTTAGACTTGAGTACATTTTGTTATTGTTTTTTTTTTCATAAGTTTATACTCGCAAAAATGAAGTTCTGTACCTATTTAGTTGTTAGCTTATTTTTTTGTGTATTAGCTTGTATTACCAAGTATTACCCGTGATTACCGTATATTACTCGTGTATTACTATGTATTACCGTGTATTACTCGTGTAATACCGAGTATTACCGTATATTACCATGTATTACGGAAAAGTAATACATAGTTTGTATTCCTAGGTCCTCGAAAAAGTGGTATTATTAACCCCTCGGTAAAAAAAAAATTGTAAGGCTAACCCGATGAATAAATGATTGAATTACAGACCTTTTTCTGAGTGAAGCCGCAGAGGTGCTGTAGATCAGCTTCATAGAAAAATCGTCAATTCTATATTAAGTTGAACTAAAGCATCTCTGCGGGGGCTTCACCCAGGAAATGGTCTATAGGCTATAGCTTCGACAACTACAAAAGCTAAGTTTAATAATATAACACAGCATTCGAGTAATCCATGGTATGTTTTGTTGTATAAAAAATTTAGATTTGATAGTGTATGCACTAATTCATACGATTATATAGAACTTTCATAATGTTTAAATTTTCAATATAATAAATATTGTTAAGTTTTAATTAATCAAAATTTAATCGATTCATTGAATAATTCAAATCTAATTTTTACTGTTTTAATACAAGATTTAATTAAATGAGTATTGCCATATTAAACTTAAACGAATGTATAGGTATTGCGAATGCTAGAGAGACGATAATCGAACGAAATACTTATACACGAAGTTAGCTAACGAACGAAATAACTTGTCAAATGTTTCTTTTTTTTATTGCTACAGTCAAGTTTTATTTATGTAAAACGAAAGATAGGGAATGAGAATTGGCTTATATTATAATTGTAAGTAAGTACTTAATATTAAAAAAAAAAATGTTATTTTGCATATTTATATATTTACTATTGTTTATTCATAAATATTTATTTTGTTAAACTGCAAATCATTACCGTTCTGCGAATAATTAATTAAATTGTAAGGAAATTTATAGTAATAATTAACTTTTAATATTTTGAAGTGGTCGCGTGTTTCAATAGTTCGATGTGCAACGAATAAAAATTACTACTAACACAAATGTAAATTAATATCTTAATAAATTTCTCTTCTTTTTTTTTTTTCTTTTTATTTGATAACATTTAGAAAAGACGAGAAGCATAAATTTTAAGTAAAATAAAGATGGCTGGAAACAAAATAAATTTAACTGGTGGAAAAGTGTCCTTAAAAAGCGATGCAATATTTGATAAAATTAGAGATCAACTCACAGAAAATCCTGCAAAAGCAAAACAAATTAATGCTGTATTCTTGTACAAAATTACTAACACCACAAGCAACGGAGCGCCCGTTAAACAATGGAGTTCGTATATTTTTTTAAAAATAATGATAATGATAATTTTTTTCTTATTTTTATTTTTGATTTTGTTTTTATAGCATTGGACTTAAAGAAAGGTGTTGTATATGAGGGAGCTCCAGATGGTGTTAAAGCCGATACAACATTGTCAGTAACCGATTCCGATTTGATTGATATTGCTTTGGGAAAATTAAATCCACAGGTGGCATTTATGAAGGGCAAACTTAAAATTACCGGAAATATTATGTTGACACAGAAATTAGTTCCTTTGCTAAAAACCGAAGCTAAGTTGTAATCATTTCGGATAATGTAATTTGGTGATTCTTTTATTATCATTTTTTATTTTCGTAAATCGTTTTTGTGTTTAGATTAGAAAGATTTTTTTTTTTACGAAGATTCATGGGCATTCTTAGTTTTGGGATTATCGTTATTTCGTTATGCGCATTGCATTTACATTCCGGCTGAATGTATGGGATAGTGACTAATTATAGACCAATTTATTGAACACAAATTATTCTGTTTTTTTTTTTTTTTATTCAAATATTATTTGTTTAAGTTATAAATATTTATACTGCTAATGATTTGTAAATTTTGTGGAATAAAAATAAAAATTGTGAAATAAAGTTGTTATAATTTCTCAATTACGATTTAAGGAAATATCATTATCCTTTGATAAGTTAGAATTCTCATAGTGTATGTCCGAGGTAGCAATTACTATTATCCAAATCTAAACCAATAATCTCAGTAATATCAATGTACTCTTAATTATTGATTAGATCGTACATATTTTCTCAAAATATTTTAATCATAATCTAATAGATAGACCATTTAACTGAAATTTTGTACTTACATTATAAGTAGAAGTCGATATAAAAGGGCATTAATTCGGAAGAAAATCTCATCCTTAGATAAATTTAAGCACAGATTTTTTTCCATATAAAGTATATTGGGTAAGGTCCATACTACACTCTCGTTAATAGCAGCTGAAATTACGTTTTTGTTTCTTTTTGAATTTAAGAGAAGGATATATTGACGAATTTCGATATTTTAGCTAATTTTTCTACAATTTCCTAGAACTTGCTGCTGAAATGAATTTAGGCTCTTTATATTCAGTCAATTTTTTATTCGTTTATCTTCCGTTTTTTGTAAAATTTATTTTCAGCTGGCAGCTACTATTAACTAAGGTCTTAGCAACTGTTTTAGTGATGTTCGAATTTTTAAGAAATGAATAATAAAAAAAAAAGAAAAAATAATACGGTTCTTAGTGGATGGTAGCTCAATATATTATAATAAAATACAATTATTTTAAATAAATAAAAAACTTATATTTTCCAATAATTTTTTCAAAGTATGAAAAACAAAATTTTCTTGAATGACTGAATTTTTCCAACTTTTTCTTTCACAAAATCTGCGCACATCAAGTCACAATGAATCTGAATGTATAGTTTAAGAGTGTTCTAAGACTTCGAAAGCTCTTTTTTGTAATAAAGTTACGAAATTGCTTATTTACTTCGGTTTTTAATATACTTACTACTTTTTATATTTTGTTTATTGAAAAATTACTTTATTTGTACAATTTTAATATTTTTTTGCTGATAAATGACAAGTTCCCATTAAAAAATATTTAACGTAACCTCACATCTGTTAGTATTTCTTGAACTTTTACGTGAAAAATAATTTAAATCGACAATATTTCGCGAAAATTGATAAAATTGAAAACACACCAGCAAATAGATTAAGGTTGTTATCCGAAACAAAAAAATGTTATCTTATTTAATTATTTTAAGAGAAAAATCAGTTACCGCTAGCCAGTGTTTCCAACTCAGATATCTTTTGAACAAGGAGAAAAAATAAAAAAAGTGCTTCCAAGACACACCAGCAAAAGGATGTATCATCAAATCCCAGATAGGAATTTTCATTCTTTTGAGCCATCTCCGAGAAAAATCGAGTACCGCAACCTCCTTTTGCCATAGAACACTCTTAACCATCAAGTCGAATTCCATGCCGTCTACTCTAAAGAGAGCCAATGTCACATATTTTCATTAATTTGATTAAATCAATTATTTCTAATCAATATTTACAATTGATTTTACATAATTAATATACATAT
>JAABKK020006104.1:0-26088 GCA_011634745.2 Catotricha subobsoleta
TTTTGGAAAACAAAACCAGCAGCGCCTCCAAAAATATATGACATTCCATAAATTGCTCAACAGAGAACTAACGTGTAATAATCGGTCTATAGGGTGTAATTACATAATTTAAAAAAAGCAACTGCAGCCACAACAAAAAAATCAAAAAAACTGGTGCAATTCGCTGCAGTCAAAAATTGACACGTCCTTTGACTCAACTATCTTTATATAGAGACTATACTTATTGGTGTACGTACTCGTTAACTATTAAAAACTGTTGTTAAATTATGTAAATGTAATTTTTGCAGGGGACTGACTACTCTACTGGTTTTTTTAAATTTGCATTTGACTATTTGAGCTACCGCTTTATGTCTAGATTTTTTTTAAGCAGTACCTGTAATGTATGAGTATGCCGTGCAGTAATCGGCATCCATATGATTTGGTTTTTGACGTTTCGCTTAGGTGTTAAACAATTTATGTTTTTTTATTTAACAGCGTCATTCTAATTCGTCAACATCAAATAAATGTGTGTGTGTGTTTCTTTTATTATTTTTTTTAATGTATTTTGTTATTTGATTTCTAACAAAAATCATTTATTTCAATAGTATTTTAATTTAATTTATTGTTAGAAATAAACATTTTAAAAGTGCCTACGTTGTGCCTTATTCAAAGTTCATCATATTTAACAGGTAAAATTCATATAAATAAAATGGTTTTAGTGCATTTTTTTTCATCTTCTTTAGTTTAATGGTGCGTAACGAGAGACGCATTTCTATATATACATAGAATCCAATCCACCTGTTGTATCGCCAATAAATTTATAAGTTATCAAAGTGCAAAGTATATTTTAAGTAAATCACCTTAAATGAATTTATTGTAAATCAAGAAATTTAATTGAAGATTTTTCATTCTTTCTGTGTGTATACACTTAAATGAATACGATTAATGTTTTTCTGATTTTCTATGTGTACAATTTTGACATAATCTAATAAATGAATGAGTATTATATACAAATAAATATGTATTGACTCGACTGCAATCTAATATTAAAGCTAACGAGTTAGTTGTAAATGTGCAGACATTTAATCCAAAATCAATAGGAAGTTATCAAATGGAATAATAAAAACGAAAAGTACAAGGAAACACGTAGATAGTTCGTGTAAAGTTTATATTATTCGCAAAGTTATTATAGGTATAATATAGTATGAGACGTTGGAATAGACATATGTCAGCCAGCTTATCAAAAGAAATTGAATAGCTTAAGATTATCATAAGCACATTGAAAATGACAGAAATTGCATTTAATACTAATAATGAATCATTGCATATTCACCTAATATTTATAATCTATTCTACTTAATGAACCTTTTCTTTATTTTTGTTGGATCCTTCTGTGTGAATATGAATCATTGAAATATAATTTTTCTTTGCGGTTCGGTATAATTTATCATAAAAATTATATAAGTATTCAGGAAAATGGTTTTGTTTAAAAAAAAAAATGGTTTTATAAAATAATGGCAAGAAAAAAAAATGTATACAGAGAGCCATTTGATTAATTAATCACATGTTCTCCAAGTAAACAAATGTATATTAAGATGATTGTTGTGCATTGCTTTTTATATTTGCTGAACGTATATTTTGTTACTTACTATCATGTCAACAGTCGTAAAATAAAATTATAATGAAAACATTGTTTCGTTTGGTGGAAATTTTTTTTTTTTTCGAGAATAATATATGTGTTTGAATATAAATTTTAATGACATCACTAATTTATAAGGGTCACTCTGTTCCAACAAAAATCAGCTAGTATACTACTACCCATATAATGTTGATTTTGTATAAAACGCACGATGGATTTTTCACATAATCAACATTTCTGTTGATAGCGAGAACATAGTTAAGATCATGAATATGATTTTTTTCTACGTAAATTATGTGAAATAGAATATATTATAAATTAAAACTTAAAAATTCATAAAAAAAAACAGTATTTTCTATTTTAATTCAAATAGTTATATTTACTTTTCTTTGATATTTTACTCATTTTAGTTACTGCAATAGTCTAAAAGCACCAAAATGCCGACTCAAATAGTCAACGATAGCAATTCTTCTAGCAATGAAATCAAAGTTAAAACCGCCTATAATGGTGAAATAATGATAACATACATAAATGAGAAAATTAGCTACGATGATTTGTGCACAGAGATTCGTGGAATTTGTCGTTTTTCACCAGATCAAGTAATTCAATATAAATTAATATAAAATTAAATCTCTTCTTTTTTTTTTTAATTATTATCATTTAAAATGTAGGTATTTACAATGAAATGGGTGGACGAGGAAAATGATCCATGTACTCTATCATCACAAATTGAATTAACTGAAGCAATTCGTCTATATGAGATAAATAAGGATTCAGAACTAGTGATTCATGGTGAGTAGAAGATTATTAAAGACGTATGTATATTTTATTAGTTTTCTTCTCTGGGTAAGGGAATCGTCATCATTGCTTTGCATTATCAAATTTCGTAGAAAAACACAAACTACAAAAATTTCGTATTTTCGTTTAAGAGATGACAAATTTTTCAATGATTATTATTTGACTTAAGCAGATAAGAAATTTGTAGTATTGAAATGTTGTGCAGAAATTTGATTTAGTTGATTTGTATGTCAGTAAGATAGAACATTTTATTTTTGTTTTTTCTAATTTCGTTGTTTCTTAAATGTAAACCGAATATGAAATAAATTATATTGAATAATAAGTGTGTTTGTGTATATACTTTTTAACGATTTCTAAAAAGTTCTAAACAAAAGAAAAAAAAAATTAATCAAAAACAATGGTTTTACATTCACAAAAACAACGATGGCTTAAATTGCTGTCAACAGAATATAAACGTCGTCGAAAGCATTCGAAAATTGTTCATAGAAAAATAACAGGCAAAATAATTTTATTTATTTTATTATTTGTTAATTTATTAATTAGAAATTGTATGAAATCTTTTTATGATTTTTATTTTATCACTTGCATAATACACTAGCACAATTCTAAAATTTGTTTGCGTACATACGAGTAACTATATTGAAGAAAATCTTATCTGATTTAAAGAAAAAAAAAATGTTTATTTTAATTTTTTTTTTTCATATATAAATTTATTTCAGTTACATGAAATATATGTTTACATAAAAATAATCGTTTTATTATTTTATTTTATGTTGTAAACAATGAGAGCGATAAGATATTTATATTTTGTTTAAATTATTTTATGTGTTAAGCATCCAAATAAGTTAATTGCACTAAAAATTATTTTACTTTTATGTTTTAAAGGACGTTTATGCTTCCTTTCTCATAAAAATGAACTATGCATCAAGAAATTAAGTTAATTTATATTTATTTAAGGAGACCCAAAGCTCTATTAGCACCTTTAGAAACATGATGATATATTCTAGAAGGAAGAAGCAAATGATATACATTTATTTAAGATAAAGTTTCTTAATTGAGATTGAAATGTTATTTCTAAAATACTTTTTTTTATTTTCCGACAATTTATTTTTAATTAAAGCTTGATATTCATCTATTTGTACTTTCAATCTAGATTTTGTTACAGTGAAATAACAAGATTAAGCAATGAGACAAAAATGTGTATTCATGTATTTTACTTACGTTTCAATGGCTTTTTGAAGTTTATCTGGATCTTCATTTGTATCTTGAGATTTGGTTAGTTGAAAGGATTCAAGCAGATAATGACGATTAATTATCTGTATGGTATTGAATAATATTTCTTCGTTAACCCTATTTGAGCAAATACGATTCATTTTATTTGTTGTTATTGAAAACAAAAAATTATTTCATTTGATTTGATTGCCTTTGAATTTACTTTACAAAATCATCCGCTTTATTTATTGTTCGGGCTGGCGGACTATCAATAAAAAATAGAGCATGTTTTGTTTCTAATATCTGTTCAAAGACATTGAGATATTAGAATTAAATTGTGACAAAAAAAAAGAAAAGGAAATTTGTTTTATTTTCACTTGAAAAGTTATGCAAAGGCAAATGCATGTCAGTAGAAGCTTCATCGTAATAAAAAAATTGATGATTTCTGGTACTCTAAATTTTTTTGAGTTGCAATAAAAAATAATCAATTTCATTAAAAAGTTTAACCAAATAATTTAATAGGAATCTAAGTAAATTCATCAATATTCACGTTTCAAAAAACACTATCAAACTAAGCTTAAAAACTTAAAAATCTGCTCTTCAACGTCTAAAGAATTACTAAAACGATTTTTTTTTCGATCCAATACTATATTTTAAATACGAAAATTAATTAATAACTTTAAATAAATTAAAAAAACGTTAGTTTGTTGTCGCAGCTTTTCTGTCAAAAATATGTATAACACATGTGCTAAAATCAATAATAGAAGTTCCTATTATTTCATTTTCGTTATTTATATTTGCTTTAAAACGAGGCACTTATAAAATTTTGTTGCATATAAAACCACTAATTATTCCATACAACGAGTCTCGCATATAGTGTTTCATTATTTCATATCAGTTTAAAATTTATTAAAAAATTTCGTAACTTATTTCAAAAAATGATAACACCCATAAATTATAGAAATATTTCTAAGGAATTTAATGAGTCAATGCTAAGCATTCGACCCTAAATTTTAAGGTTATTATATTTAAACAATAATACAGTTGAAATTATGCGGTCGATAAAATTGAAAGTAGAAAATAAGTAGGTAAATTAGTTGATGGTGCAATATTGAAATCAATAAATTTAATGAATTCGTATTTTTTTCCGTATGCATCTGTATTAAAAAAAAAAAATAATTGAAAAGGAAAAATATTTTAACTTTGAAAAATAATTAGATGCTTAAAATGTTTATAGTCATACTCTCAATATTATTGCAAAAGTTATTATTCCAAAAACAGCAAAAAATTTAAATTAAAAATTTCTGATTTGCACCTCCGCATTCATATCATATTTTAAAAATCAAAATGTGTTTTAAATTTTTTTTTGCTCTCTTTTTTTCTAGGTCAGTTCAATACATTTTTCCATTTTTTTTTTTTTTTTTAATTTAATTTAAATAATCCACATGAAAATTCATGTTATCACCGACAGGCATTGTCTCTTTACATTTTTCCGTTTAATTTTAAAATAGGATTTTCTGGCGGGTATACGGGCTGAATAGAAAATGACAATATATACACTGATAGAAGAATATATATATTATTCAGATATAAAAGACTCGAAACTCAATTTTATCTATCAAGAATATTATATATAATAAATTTTTGAAATAAAACCAGCATATCTGTTGCAGATAAAGTATATATGTGTTAGATTCTGATATTCTAAAAAATAAATAGTTCAAATAGATTATATCCAATATGGACAATTAAAATAAAACTGAGACATTTCAAATTATAATTTTTCTGAAAATTTTATTTCTTATATTTCGTCCGAGATAAATATATATCTTATGTTATGAACTGAAATTCAGGCAAATATTGTATTTCTGTATTTGCTCTTATTTTTCTATCAGTGTATATATTTATGTACGTACATAATACATATTAGGGATGGCAATCCGATATTTTTTCGATCCGATCGAATTTTGTTTTAATTGCCTATTTTTCGTCATTGCTAAATTCAAAACACAAGACGAGCTGTGCTTTTTGAAGAATATATTCCATCCTTCAATTCAACAGATTCTTTTAGTTTTAAATTCGGCTGTATTAAAAGCCGTTGTGGAACAAACGAATCGAATTAAACAATCCGAAAAACTAAACTAGTCGGATTATATAATCCGATTTCTTGTTTCACATCCCCTTTTTATCTATCCGAATATAGAACCACAAAAATCTGTTGGATTGAAGGGCGGCATGTATCCTTCAAATAGCACAGCTCGTCGTGTGTTTGGAATCAAGCAATGAGAAAAAATGGGCAATTAAAACAAAATCCGATCGGATCGAAAAAATATCGGATTGCCATCCCTAATACATATACATCGAACATTCCAACAGAAAAATATAAATAAAGAAGAAAAAGAAAACTATCAACAAAATAAATAGAGCAGCGAATATTCTGCATTTTATATCATGTTGATTGGGTTATGCAGTATTTTATTGTACATATGCTTGTGACAGAGTTAAACTTGGACTAGATGGTAGTGGTAGTATAATAAGTTAATCAAAGAAGTTCTGTTTGGATAAATCATTAGTTTTCTATTTTGGTCAGTTCTTATCTAACTGACCAGACAGTCAGCTATTTCAAAATAAAATGAAATAAATGAATAATCAAAATCAACATTGTCATTCTGTAAACATTATCAAATTTAAACAAATCCAAACATATTTTTGAGATAACTTTATTATTCTTTAATGAAACAGTAACTACATTAAAAACTACTTGATTAAAGATTTAATTTTCTTAACTTTTTCTTCATCTAGAAATTCCATAAGTATTCATTTCATGTTGATCCTGACTTTGTTCTTCAGTTCTACGTTCAGTTTCAATTGGAATCATTTCCAGTCCGAACGCAGCGCTAACAGAGTTAGAATCCACTTTATCAACTTCATTCTCTGATACTTCCAAAGCAACGTAAATTTCTTTCTACCATGATAACATTAATAATAATTTAAAAAAATCCTGATAATTTTCATAAATTAACTTTTAATGTTATTCATGTTATTCTATATAACAAAATGGAGCAGTAATATATTTAAACATAAAAAAACTACATTTAACGTCATTAACTACATCATACGAAGTTTTTTTTAATATTTAGATTTTAACAACTCTGAAAATGACGCAGATTGCCAAACCCAATGACCCCATATTCCCCGCTTTAAATACAGAAACAAATCTAAAAAATCTGAGCTATTTAATAATATGCAATAACATGAGATCAGATTATCACCAAAATGTCTGTAATATTATTGAACTGCGAGTAAATTTAATATATTTTAAAATAAAATGTTATTTGAAACAACATTCAGGGCGGTATTCACAACATTTTGGTTTAGCGCATGTTTAATAAGCGATCGCTAAAGACATTGCGGTTCGCTAATAAAGAAAAATATTCACGTACTTAGCGATCGCTAACACGGTGTGAATATATATTTGTGTTAGCGAAGCGCTAATTTAAGTTAACGAGAGCTTAGCGAATCGCTGAAAGAAATGAAAAAACCGCCCTCAGTATTAATAGAAATGAACAAATTTTTTTTCTTTATTCCTTTTATTAAAATTATATTTGAAATATAATTGAAATATTTTGAACATATTTTTTTTTACAAATACGATTTTAAAACAAATACTTATCGTTACCAGCAAGGTAAAGAATAACAAGAATTAAAATAAACATGATTCGCGAATTAAAGTAATTTATTTTTCTTAATATCGACTCATGAATTTAGATGTATAATATAATAAAAACTTCATATTCAGACTACTACATTTTCTATGGAGTTTTTATATGCCTTTGAAAATTATAATGACTTATGAATGGTTTACTACTATTAAATTAGTAATACTTTCCCATTGTTTGACATCACATTCAAATTTCGTGTACAATATTTGGATACCATTTGAATTATTAATTCAACTTGCTTAAAAATTGTATATATATAAAAATGTGAAATGTATTCCGAGGAAAATGAGAAAGAAACATGTAATGACCATTACTGAATTTTGATGCTCTATTTGCATGTTACTTTCAATTATGTTTATAAGTAAGTTTTTTCCTTCAATTTACCAATAAATTTGCGGTTGGTTATGGTTTTCAAGAATTTCATTCAACCATATTTTTTAACATATGAAAAATGAATGGATATTTATGATTTTTTGAAATTAGCTAAATTTACCAAGTCAAATCACATTACTTAATAAGCTCATTATTCTCTATTTAACATAATGGCTTATAAAAGGTTGAACATTAATTCTTGATCAAAAGCAATAAAAATATATTTCCTATTTAGTAGGTAATCGTTATGTAGAAATTAGTAGAATGATGATGGGATTACTTTCAAAAACCCTTTTAGGGTTGGCATTTAGTTTTTCTTTGTTTTAATTTTTCATTCAAAAAATGCTTGGCAAGAGATTTTCTGTGTTTATTTACGTAAAATGAAAGATTTGAAAAATGCTTGTTTAGTTTGGTGTTTCGTTGAAACGGGTTCACTTTTCAGAAATACTTAAGCTTTACTTTGATTGTTTCGTAGACCACAAACACAAAGAATTCAAATAAGTATACTTACAGCAAAAAGATAAAAATAAAAGAAAAAATATATATATATAAAGTTCAGGCTTACGATACTTGAAATCTATATTCGATTTGTGTTTTGCTACAAATAAATTGGCTAAAAATGTCACTTAAAATTGTACAATAGTTTAAAATGTTATTGTCCCAGCAAAAACATATTTCATCTTGTTATAAAGAAAAATTTACATTAAGCTTTTTTAATAATAAGAATAACATTTATGGCAAATCATTGAAAACTCTTTTATATGCAAAAATGACTTTCTTTTCATTTTATATATTTTGTATGTTTCCTATTAATATTCTATTGCTTGGCTTTTACAGTGTATACGTCAGTTAAGCTATACAGCTGCTGTATACGTAGGTACATTATATTTATAAATATATCTATCGTTGCCGCACCACACCGCACATAAACATTTTTACTATGTTTTCGACAAAATTTATGATTTCTCGTTTGAATTTTTATTGCACCAAATAACATTTATACATTTGCCTATTATACTGACACAATACGAATATGAAATATATTTTGCAGCCATTGGAGGTATAAAACATTACATAGAATGTATGGTAAAGAATTATTGTACGGTTAAAGAAAATATTTACCTTTACAATGAAATGTAAAAAATGTATATAAAATGGATGTATTTTGTATATAAACTGTTTTCTCGTTATTATTAAGCTTTGACAATTAAGCACGTGCATTGGAGCTTAACGTTAAACGCACATATTATTTATATAACATCAAAATCAAGATTTTCAACAATCTTTTTTCATGTTCTTTTTGCATATTCTATTTTTTTTTCCTTTATTTAATAATTGATATTATATTCATTATATTTGATTCATCGAGTTTCAATGCGAGAAGACGAATTTACGATAACAAATATAATTTATTTAATTGTTTTTTTTTGTAATGCTTGCAATTCTAGTCAATTAAAAAATAATGGTTTTGTTATAGTCGACTAAGACCATCGTCATCAGAACATTTATTTGCTGCAAATAAATAATAAAATACTATAAATGCCTTTAGTTGTTTTAGTTGGCTGAATATATGACTAAGAAATAAACATCTTTATTATTATTCCTATTATTATTATTATTATTATTTTTTTTTTTTAATTGACCAGTTATACAACGTTCCAGCAATACATACGTAAATATCTAAAATTAAGTACAAACATTTATAATTTATTTACTGACATTTAATTAAAGCATATAAATTAATTAAACAAATATAACTAAAATTAATCAGTAGATCACATTAAATCTGTGAACGATCTGCGAATTAAAGAATGTAAATTCAAAATAATATGAAAAAGAAAAAAAAATCACGTAGAAAGTAACGTCATAGCTAATTAAAAATACTTATGAATGCAAACAGTTTCATGTCAATTCGAAATTATTTATTAATAGATAAAAACCATTGTATCATTTGATTCATTTATAATTTGAATTAATCATAATTAAATATCAATCAAAAATACCCCACTACCAGAGACATAATACTCTAGAAAAAGCCAAAAATACTAATTTTCCAACCACACAACACATGTTTGCCGTACATTAACCATTTAGATAAAAAATATTGGTGGTGATCTGATGTGTTGTGAACTGTGTGTATCATTGTATTATAATATTATTAAATAAGATAAGAAATATAAAATTTGTGTTTGCAATCACAACACGACCCAATGCTAATACTATAAAAGATAAGATAGAAAAACTTTTTACATCTTAGTTAGATATAAATAAATTAAGAGAGATAAAACCCAAATACAGACACACCAAAAATTAATTAGAATGGATGATGGGTATTTACTAAATAGCACAATTTATATCATTTTGTTTTTCATTTGGACTACAAATACGATGTTTGGTGTATTGTTTGTGTGATGAGTTTTTATACATACAAAATAAATATGATAGCCAAACCAGAGTTCTATTTTTTGTTTATTATCAAAAATAATGAAATTAAAAATATATATATAAATTATCTAATATAATATGTATAATGTATATATATATTTAAATAAGTACTCGATTAGAATTACCATTTAAGCGCAATAGCAAAATAAACTTTGATACTTCTTCGATTTTTTTCTGTTTTCTTTCTTTTTTTTTTTTTTTGAAAGGAATTAGAGACTTTAAGCGCTTTATAAATATTTAACTATAGACAAAAGGATTTTTTTTTTTTTTTTTGTTAAAATTTAATTGGTTTTATATCAAAGTTTTTATTGTTTAGCCTTGTGCTATTTTTCTTATTTTTGTTTTTACTTTGATACTCTGTTGTCATGAATTTTGACTCTTGAGAGAACACAAAACAACTGCTGATTTTTTTTTTTTTTTATAAACAAAACCAGGAGCAAAAAAAAAGTTTTTAATGAACTGTCAACAAAATAGATATTAAAAAAAAAAAAAGGAAAATAAAACATTTCTTTTTATTCATTCAGCATTTGGTTTATTATTTTTTTTTCGCCAACATTTTAAATTGATAAAGTGTGTTCACCTCTATAATACAAAATTTTTGGTGTAGAATTTACTCTATATTTTTTTTAAAATATAATGCTTGAAAACTACCTACGTAAGTAGTCGTTGTGGTCTTCCACCTGGATAAATATTTATACTTACCTTATACGTATTTTATTTTATAATAGATGGGAAAAAAAATGGAAAACAATAAATGAAAACATTTTTTTTTAATGACTTTTAACTAACAGTATCACGATCATGTAGTAGCGCTTAACCAACCCCACGAATAGAATTAAGGGAAGATTCAATAATTTATATTCATATCGGAGAACAGTTTGTTTGGATAAAGCATAGATGGTTGATTTTAAAAGCCATCACGATCTAAAATGCATCCAGAATATTATTGAGTATTTACGTGACATAAATAAGATTACTTTGTAATAGTTTGAGGATTTAGTTTTGATTGATGCGATTTTGGTTGGTTTATTTGGTATATAAATGTGATTTTGAACAAGGTAGCTTTAGTCTTTTTGTTTAGAAGAGAATATTTGCAGTATGTTGATTTTGTGAAGAACGATGCGAAGACTAAGGGTTTATAATAAAATAATATGTCATTTCTCTACATGTTCAGTTTGTATGACATTTTTAGGTTTTATGGGTTTCAGAAATATAATGGATGCTTTACAGATACATTTTTATTTTTAAAAAAATGACTTTTTCAAGAATTTTAATTCTCCTTGATTTTATTTTAATTTTTGCTTCTGATTTTTGATCGATTAATTTTAATTTCTATATATAGATTTCATGATAAAGAGTAAGAAAACGTAGGTACTAATAGATGAATGTTTCGGTTTGTCCAGATTTCATTTGATAAAAATAATTATTTACAAATGGTTCATTCTGCACAACGATCACCTTTTGCAACTTAAAAAAAATGTATTAAAAGGTTTTTTCAAATGAAAAAAATAGTGTGTAATTAATGCAAAAAATTGCATCTTTAATAATAAAATTAGGTGAACCATATTTTCAGATTAGTTATAAGCTTGTTGATATCTACATAATTTTATGGTCTTCTCTAATTTAAATTATCTCTTATACTATGAATCAGATTTACAAGATTTGCATTAGGTTGTGGTGCGAATTGAATTGCCTCACAATATTTCCATATAAAACTTCTCGATGCTACATTCAAATTTTAAACCACCTTTAATTTGGTACATGTCCCATTCGTTAGGCTAGTTAATGCTACAATGAGAACTACTTAACTTATCCACAAACAGTTATGAAAATAACTTTTATAATTTAGAGCTTTTTCTATAAATGTTCTAATATCTCTGTTATGCATTGCTTTCTTTTTGATAAAAATAATAACTGCAATCTAAGTTTTTTTTTATGATATTTAAATCTAATTGAAAACTGACCATGTGACTTTTCATTTAGGTCTCGTTATTTAGAGATACATATTTATTTATTTATTTGGAAATAGCATTTTTAAAAGATAAAAGAAATAAAAAATATTGGGCTATACCGCCGGAAAAAAAAGTCTGGAGGTTTTGAAAAAAAAAGCCAATATGTAAATTTTTCTTAAAATTAAAATCTGCGTCTTCTGGTCGTATGTCGACCATCAAAATCCGCCCAATCAATCCTTAGATTTAAAAAAAAAAATTGTCAAACCATACTTGATTTAAAAAAAAAAAAAAATGAAGTAAAAATAGAAAATCATAAGACCTTTTAGCTTTTCTACTCACAACATGATAAAATCTTGTATAGTTGCGGAATGTTAAGCAGATATCTCTTGTTTTAATTAATAATTTGTATACAAATCTTTCCATTATTAAGACATTCTTCTCAGATTCTCAGATGTATGTATATATAATTTTAGATATTAATCATCTAACAATAACTTATCATTTGATGCGGAAATATACGATATCGATTCAATCCATAATAATGTATCTAATTACAGAGTGAAAAGTAGGCTTCAAAGAAAATTATAGACAAAATTCAAACACTTTACTGAAAAGCAATTAAAAAATTGTATTGAATTACTTAACCAAATAAGTCCTATCGATTTTCTTTTATATTTAAAATTAAAATACAAAACTAAATTATATTATACAAATAGAAAATAAAAATAGAACTAAATTAAGTGAAATAAATAAATTAAAAAAAAAAAACATAATGGAAACTTTTACGAACTTCAAATCTGTACTGAAGTGGTTAGAAAACTCTTATTTCGAAAAAAAAAATTGAGAACTGAGCGGAATTCATGTTTGGTGAAAATTGATAATTTACCTCAAACAGACTTTCTGGTAAATTAAAATAAAATTCAATAAAAAAAAGAACCAAACAAATAAAAAAGATTAATTTTATAAAATTTTCAAATACTTTTAACAAACATATTGATACTGAAAGCAAATATAATTATCCGAAGTCATAAAACAGAGAAAACAACTATGAGACATGGAACTATGAAAATTTTCATAGTAAAACAATGAGACACAATAGGTTATCTCTATTTGACTATGGAATGACATATAATAATATAATCATACAAAAACCACTGGATTAATATGCAATAGAATCAGATAAATAGGCACCAGTTTACCTATACCTATACAACACAAGTAGAAAAGTAAATATAAGTTCATAATATAGATTATTATTTGCCAATAATATTTCGGAATGTTATGATGGTTAGAAATTTTTTACAGATAGACATTTATTTATATATATTTTTGTCGGTCTATTAGTATATAGAACAAGTACCTACCTCTCTCTATAGATAAAATATGTATACCATCGCAAATCACATAGTAAAAGATATTTTTAACATTTTCAATGGATATTTGGCACACAGTTATTATATAATCTATATGAATTTCTATAACATCTTATGTCGCCGACGTCGCTGTTGTCATCGAATTGTTATTGCACAACCAATTTCTGTTCATTCATATATGTAAGTAATATGAGACAAGTTCAATAAAATGTTTTCTTTTTTTTTTCTTCTTTTTATTACAATATATTAGGTGTATTTATTATATAAAGATTTCTCAGAGATTTGTTATTGATTCGGGAAATGGATTTTTTCTTATATCTGCTATAATACAGATGAAGAAAATACCTACATATAAATATCGAGGTGGAATATCTGCACTGGGTGCTGGTATATAATAGATATTAGATTTTGGTAGGTATCTCTAAATCTGCTATGGTTTGCTTTTATAAATAGTAATAGTATTATTGTTGGAAAATTTGAAAAATGTTTTTGTCGACTACTTTTTCGATATTTGGTTGTTTTCCACAAGATAACTATAGATACAGAAAATAAAAATATATTCCTGTGTTCAGTGTTCGTGTATTTTATGCTAGATAGAAATGTTGTAAATATGTATTTATAGGAAAACATCGTTGAAACTGGTGCTGGTGGTGCTGTGTTTCTCTTTCGACACAATTCCATATAAATATATTAATCCATTTACATTATATTATATGTATAGTTCATTTATTCAAAGAATTGAACAAAGAAATAGCATTACGTATCGTAGCCCATTTCCCATATATGCAGTATCATATAATATATAATATAAATACATTAGAGACTCATTGTCATTGACCTATATTATATTTATTCTATTTTCTGTAAAAAAATTATATTTATCAATTTGAGCATTTGCTTTTATTTTATTCGTATTTCTCTCCAGTTTTATTTTCTATTTTTTTTTTTGGCATTGAAAACGTTTCTTCCTTAAATTAAGGTACTTCGATCATCGCGCTATAAGATTAGTTTTTAAATTTATAAACTGATATTTTTTAAAGGTTTTTTTTTCTATTATATTATACAACCATAAGATACTCCTATATTATACTTTTAAAATTTTACCTTAGCAAAATACTTTTTGTGTAAGTCAAATTTCAAATACGTACGAGGTCTTATAGGTTTATAAATAATCACAAACTAAATAGTTTATATTAAGCATTTTCGAGCAATGAGATTTACTTGAGGATAAGTTTTAGGGTTAATTTAATATTCAAGTGGTATGAATTTAGCTTACTCTAGAACTCATACCTCAAAGTTACACTGAATTGTTGCTCGAACAATACTTATTAATATCAAGGCATTTAGATAAAATAAACAGAAATAAAGCCTAAAGGTATTGAAATATATTTGGGAAATACAAGCTGTAAACTAGGTATAAAATGTCTGCATCTAAATATACACGCATTAACAAAGTTATAGATAGAATATCTTCAAAAACCACGTAATATAATAATTCATACAGACAGACAATACATTGATAAAATATAACCATTTATTATTTAGAATAAAAAAAAAATATTTCCAAATTCATGTTTCATAAAATTGCGTAAAAATTTAACTTTTATAATAAATAGTTCATTGATTGAATTGTTTCTGGCTTAATATTTCTATTAGTTAAAAACTAGGGATGGCAATCCGATATTTTTTCGATCCGATCGGATTTTGTTTTAATTGCCTATTTTTCGTCATTGCTTAATTCAAAACGCAAGACGAGCTGTGCTTTTTGAAGAATATGAGACTATTAGAATCAAAAACCGTTTATTTCATTTGTGTTGACAAGCGATTTTGTACCATATCGCTCTATACAATTAGGATCAAAATCGCCTGCCAGCGCAAATGGAATTAACGGTTTTTGATTCTAATAGTCTCATATATTCCATCCTTCAATTCAACAGATTCTTTTGGTTTCAAATTCGGCTGGATTAAAAGCCGTTGTGGAACAAACGAATCGAATTGAACAATCCGAAAAACTAGTCGGATTATATAATTCGATTTCTTGTTTCACATCCCCTTTTAATCTATCCGAATATAGAACTACAAAAATCTGTTGGATTGAAGGGCGGCATGTATCCTTCAAACAGCACAGCTCGTCGTGTGTTTGGAATCAAGCAATGAGAAAAAATAGGCAATTAAAACAAAATCCAATCGGATCGAAAAAATATCGGATTGCCAACCCTATTAAAAACTGTTTAAATATTTTAAAGATATCGCGCACTTTTTCTCGTTCCTATTATTCAAGTTGAATGATGCGAATTTTTAATACTAATATTGAATGGAAAATAGCACATATAAAAAAGAGAACTTGCAATTTTAAAAATAAAATCCATTTTCAATTCCATTAGGGCATACTAATTTATTTATATATTTTTTTCAACACATATTTTCAAAGGATCATCTACATTGCAATGTATTCTAATTGCAGATATATGAAAGTTATTTAGTGCGCTATACATACAAAAATGTTGTTTAATCCGGGTGGGTAATCATTTTTTTTTTTTAATTTTTTACATAAAATAAAATTGAGTAATGAACGTATTTTGTTCTGAGTCGTATTAAATTAAATAATATATGTATTAAATTGATATGTTTAATATAAAAGATAGCTCGTATATGAAGCAATGAACGAAGAGGGTGTTACTTACAATAAGTTTTCAGTTTAACATGACAATATATGTGAGTAAATTGGTAAGGCAGGTATTAACTTTTGTAAAACATTGCTTACTACTAATCTGGCATTTGATGTTGTTCAAAATTGTACATCCAATATAAATCTGATAACTAATGATTCTATGAGTTTTTGAGCTTTAGAAATATTTGAAGAGAAAAAAAAAAGAAACTATGATTTAGTTTGAAAACACCCTATTTATTGATCTAGCTTCATTCAAGCAATAAAATATATTTATAACAAAATAAATGCGACCCCGGAGATAAACCATAAATAATATTCTATTCTACAAAATAAAATACACACAAAATTATTTAATGCTATTTTTGTGATGTATGCTGAAGTGAAAAAGCGAAAATACAAATATGACGACCAAAATTTATTCAAATTATGATAAATTCATTTACTATTATAGAATATTTCTAGCCTTAAACATCATAAATATTACACACTTTCAGTCCAAGTTTAATATTACATTTTGTTTTCTATATACAAACCATAAGAGATAATTAGCTTATTATTAACACTATATACATTTTGCGGTGTTTACCAAATAGTTTTCCGTCTCTTTCTCTTTCTAAATTATATTAAAATAAGTTGCACCCGAAACTATTATACCAATATATTTTGTTAGAATATTACAATTGTTTGTAAAATAATAATACGTATTCTATAGACTTAAATATATTGGTATTTGAAAATTTGCATTTAAACTGTTTAAAGTACATCGGTGCACTTTTATTTCATTTCTATAAATATAAACATAATGATTATTTTATGCTTAAAGATGTTTTCGTCCCGACATACAATTAAATTATTCTTATTGTATTATAAATAAATAATAAAGCAATTGACATGCTTAATTTTATTCGTTTATATTTATTTTTTGTTTTGTTTTGTTTTTTTTTTTTTTCATTACTTAAATTAAAATAATACGTTTAAATTAAAAGATGTAAAGGGCCCATACAGCTCATCCTCCACTTGTAAACATTATTTAGTATATATATAAAAAAAAAGTATGATATGTATGGTTGTACAAAAATCGTTAATAAAATTTCTTGAATTGTGTACATCTGTATATAGCCTCGATAAAAGTCCCTCTCATCGCGCGTTATTATAAATGTGTGTACACAAGTTCCCAAACTTAAATGTGCTTATTGTTCAAACTTTTTGTGCTTCTTTTTTCTTTATTGTTTTATTATTATATTTGTTGTTTTGTATGATATGCGGTTTACTTATATAATGAAATATGTCGAAAATAAAGCAGAGAAAAATAAAATTCCATTAGAAGATATTTTAAAGAATAATGAAAATAAAAGAGCAAACACGTTGAATAACAAAAATAAATTTTCTATATCGTATACTTACTATTGGTTGTAATGTCTGGATTGTTGTCCATTCTAAACCACATCAACGGTATTTTTTTCTCTCTTTTATTTTCACCTTTTTGATACGATTAGGGATTGGAAAGCAGGGTGGAACTTTAACGTACAATAAAAAGAAAATGTGTTTTTAATATAAATACTATGAATTTTGATTATAATTATTTCCTGGAATTTTCCTTTGAAGAATTTTATAAAGCTTACAGCGGGTCATATTTCTAATGTTCTAAGAATTGAATTTATTGTTGGTAATTTAAGCTTATATAATGTCTGATAAAAATAATTTGATTTTTTTCATTAAATTATTAGGGGTCGAATATACAGATTTTCCCAAAAGCAATGTTGCCACCTCTGCACCTTCCTATAATAAATTATTACTCAACAAAACATTTTTAAAATCAATAAAAACAGCAAACACAAAAACAACATTAAAGTTTTATATTTTTGGTCTTTACTGTTTATTTGTGGTTTCATTAAAAACAAGAGAAACAAAACACAATCTGAAAAAAAAAACGTTTAATTTATTTCTATCTCCTTGTTGCTGGGCGGATGATTTTTTTTTTTTTTTTTTTTTTTTATATACATTGGTACTGAAAGCACTGGACACGATATAGAAATCTACACCTACTACAATATACAAACCACATCCGGTGTGTAAAGTTTAATGATATAAAGTATAGAGAGGATGCATTTAGCGGAGAGATGTAATAAATTGGTTAATGTAACCACACGGTTTCTGGTTGGTATAGTCTTCAATTTATTTATTAAGTACCTGTATTGTAATTGACCTATAGCAAATATGTACATAAAAAATATAAAATGAAAACGTAATAAAATATTTAAAGAAACATGTATTAGTAAATAGAGAAAAAAAATGATTTTCATGAAATTTTGGTTGGCGATGGATAACCATTTTTGAAAAATAATTTTATTTAGCTTTCCGATAAATTAAACCGTGTTGATCTTTAATCTCATAACTTACTAGCAAATAACTTATAGATTCTACTTCAAAAATATTTCCTTAAATAAGTACCAAATCTTGAACATTAGGTTACTCTTCTGTGAAATTATAAACGAAAGTTAATTATCAAATGACATTTAGATTATAAATTCACAATTACACAAAGTATACTCGATATATGATTTTTTATTATTAAATTTTAGTTAAAAGTAGTTTCTAATGGTTTATTTTATACCAATAAAATTAGAATCTTTCTGGAAAGCATATGTTATAGATATATTAATAGTAGTTCATTGACGATTTTGAACTGAATAACGATAAACAAATTTATTGAAGTACTTACTGTAATAACATAAATTTAATTTTAAATTAAAATAGAATACTTTATACTTAGTAATACTTAGACTTACTAATAGTATGAATTATATGATAAATGTTCTGGTTTACCCGCTCAGAAACAATCACTCCCCACACATAAAAATGCATATTCACAAACCAGGGATGATAAAAACCAGCGTTTCTATTTTTATGTTACTTATGTTTTGACAAGTGAAAACGAGCTTCGTACTTTTGAATTCTTTTATGATGTCGAAGATGGAAGTTAAATCATAACATAAAAGAAAGCTTTTTGTCCAATATGGTTTCATTTATGACTTTTCAATTTCTTACATGGACGGTTGTAGATTTTGTCGATTATTAATTATTGAACAAAAATGTTTAAATTAAAAATGTAGGATGGAATTGGAATTCATTTATGCAAAAATTATCCTAGTTTTTTTTTTTTTTACATGTTTTAAACAATAGCAACTTTAACATAAACAGAAACAATAACAACATTTTTAACAATTTCCATTGCTTTTTGAAGAAAATATTTTGCTTAAAGCCTTTATCAGATCAGTTTTTGAAGTATTACTCAAATGCTTATCAAATCTTTGCGATGCAAACGTATAATCTGCCTCTAATATCTAATTACCTTGAATAGATAGAATAGAATATAACTTTTAAAGTCAATTTGGCTGACTTTCAAAAGAGAAAATAAGAAATTGTTTTTTTTTTACAAGAAATAGAGCTTTGCTACTTTTTGCGAATTTCTAACTAAAGAAAAATATATTAAAATGTTAAAAGTTTTCTGTAACTAAAACTTTTTGTTGTTGTTGTTTTGGTATTGCTTTTGGATTTTCTTTCTTTCTTTATTAAGAAAGAAATTCTTTTTTTCCTCACTTCATGCATCATAATATTTAAACCATTTTAAATGTAGCAGTTGTAAATTGCATTCTTATTCAACAGCCACTTATTTTCGAATTGTCGATATTATTGTAAGTATTAAATTTTCTGTATTTCATTAAAAATAAAAGCGTCATAGTAGAGATGATATATACTTTCGTAAAGAAAATATTTGCAATCCCAAAAACGTCATACATGAACAGTCGTAATATTATACAGAGACATCCATATGATACTTTATAAATATTTAAATTTCGTTATAATAATTCTAATTTCATATATTCGGTGTCCCGTCGTATGAATTTCTCTCTATATGATGTTCCAATGTTCCAATGTACCACCTCATTTATACGTAGTTTACAGATAGAGGGTAAAAATAACTCAAAAATAAAAATGAAAAGAAAAACCAAATAAAGGAAAATGGAATTTTTTTAGAGAGAGTCTTATACCCAATTTGCATTACAAAGGATCCATTTTAATGTGCGACCGAGATATTTATATTAGCTTTGCTGTGTGGAATTGTACCGATAATACCAGAGAAAATAAAAATCAAAGCGAAAGAAAGAAAAAAAAAATTAAGAAAAATTGATATGAGAGTGTGGCTGCCTTGTTTGGTACCTTGCACTCTTTCTTTATATATAATATTTAATGCCTTGCTAGTGTATTGCTGATATATCCAAATATATAGAAATATTTTCCAAGTCATTCAATGTGTATTCGTACATTTTGTATGTATAGCAGTTAATTGTTCGTTTTTCTACAAAACTTTATTCCATTCCATTGCCATATATACAAGTTTATATATTATTGTTTAAGGATGTATATGTCGTTCTATGTAATATACAAACATTTCTAGTTGAAACATGCGCATTTTTGTGCGCAGAAAATTCCTTTAAAATTTGTATAATACTCTGGCACATACAGTACTGAAGACAAGAAGGAATGGAAAATATCAAATGAAAAAAGCTAAAAAAAAAAAAAACAACACCATCATCGGTCATCGGTTATCGTACGGGTACATGAATATTTCCAACACACGAATTGGTTTCTCAAAAACCCGAACCCCTGAAATCGCTACTGCTGCTGCTCATAGCTTCAAACTCTAACCCAACTATAGTTAGTTAAGTAAATCCCTGGCATCGTCGTAACTGCTGCACCCTTTTATAATTTTCCGGTGTTTAACAATTTTATTATTATCATTATTATGTGAATTGACGTCGCTTTTTTGTTGTTGTGTTCATTTTCTTCTCTTCTTAAACAAAACAGATACAATTTAAAACAGAAAAAAAAATTAATAAAAAATAAAAACGAAAGAAAGAAAGAAAGAAAGAAGGAAAGAAGAAACAATTCGCTTTAAAAATATTATTCCGCAATTAGCAACATTATTGTCAACAACAAAACTTCAAATATATATAATATAACTATTAAAATATCATACATAGATTTATTGTATGGCAAATTACGAAATGCAAATAAGATCGGTTGTAGAAATTATATTATAAAAAATAAAGACGAAACAAGAAATTGTTATAAAAAAAAGTTTAATTGTGCGTGATTTTTTCATTAAGTTTATTAATTCATTTTTGTTTTATTTGAATTAATACACAAATCGAAAATAGTAAACGAAATCAACGAGTTTCTGTTACGTTGGCTTAAAGAAATTGGTTTTTTTAAAAAAAAAGTATATAAAAATCCTTTTGTGAATTTCTATTATTGTGTGACTATTTTATTTTCTTATTTTTTTATTTTCTATTTTCTGTTTTTATTGTTGTTGTTACCAAATGTAAAAGGTGTTGTTTCATTCTCTTGTGTTATTTTGTTTTATATCCAAGAGAATAATACGTATGCTGGACTTTTATATATGCGTAAAACTTATATAGATTGTCGATATGTTATGTGTGGTGATGGATTTATTTAGTTTTCTGTCCAGAACACCTACAAAAAAAGCATAAAAAATATAATAAAATACAAAAAAAAAAAAAAAGCCAACAAAACAAAATCTAATAATAATATCATCAAAAACCTTTCATGTGGAATTCCCAGGTGTTTTTTTTTGTGTTTTTCAGCCTTCGAAAATTTAGACAAAAAATTTTTTTTTTTTTGCTTTTGAATAATCGTTTGTGTGTTACCCACCAATGCTGATGAGTGTATTAAAAATTATTATAAAAAGAGGGTTTATAGAATCAAAAGAACTTAGGAACTGTAAGAAGTGCTTTCTCTATTTTTGTTTCAAGCATCAATTCGAAATTAATTTATTTTATATATTTTGATGAATAGCGGATTTGAATGATCAATAAAATAAAAAAAAAAAAGAATATGTATAAATAAAATAGAAATGGATAAATATCACAATCTAAAAAGCTCTGCATGATATGTTACTACTATTGCTATAAGAAATATATATCAAAATACCGAGTATCTTAAAGGGGTTGAATGTGTTTATATACAGGTTTCTGTCAATTTTTCTATAAGCAAAATCTATCAATAGACTAACGGTTATATTTATTATTATGTATAGTATTTATATACTGTTACATGCGATATGTCATTTATATTATGTTGGTTTTAGTTGATATATAGGCTTTGATTTAGATAAGATGATGAATGTTTTTATTTTATTTTATTTTATTGTGTATGAAGTATGTGTTGTTGTTGAATTAAATGGTTTATAAAGAAACTGAATGATTTTAAAAATTTGGTATTATAAGAAAGAAAAAAAAAAGAAGAAATTTATCAATCTTTTGCAACTAGCATAGACTGATGCTGATATACATACGTATACAATACACGTACAATTTTAATACGACTTTGTACTTCATTAGTTTCGATTAAATATTAAAATGAACTTAATATTAACTAAATTTAAAGGTATTTGGGCAGCTATACCAAATTAGTTATCATGAATATAGGTACTCAAATAAAAAGTTTATTGTTTTTATATTATAGTAGGTATTAATTAGACCATTAATAAATAATATAATGACAATGTTTATTCGGTAGGCATAATTTTATTTTTTAAATAAATAAATCATTATTCTTACCGTCGACTTGTCACTTTAATGACCTTTTTTATTATATTGTTTGTACATCAAATTTCTAAATATAGGTAAAATTACCTTTAAAATTTACCAACTACAATTCATTTTAAGATTTCAAATTGTTTTCTCTAAGTATTTAACCTGAAACGAGTTAATAAATTTCTAAGGTTTTGCGTTTTGTACAAGAATTTTGTACAGTCAAATCAACTAGAAATTTCTATATATGAATAAATTTCTTTAGCGCAAATGATTATTTGAATTTACAATTTAAATTATTCCATCTCACAATATTTATTTTATAATATTCTAAAAATAACCATATTTAAAAAAAAAAAAAAAATTAATCATCAAATCTTCAGAATAATAATAAAGACGGTAATTTATCTACGTTTTTCATTTTCTAAAATCTGCTAGATTTAAATTAAGCTTTTAGTTTAAGTTTCATTTGTTCGACAGACAATAATCCTCGCTTTTTCCAACCATATTTAAAGAAACATTTATTCAAAATTAAAATTTAATGAATTAAAAATAAACTGAAATTGAGAAATTAATTAAAATTTTACATGACCACAATGTTATAAATAAATGAAAATTTCTTTGAAATAATATGCTTATTTAAAATTAAAATTTTCTTTTTTTGAATCCATTTAGTGGGATAATCCGTGCGTATCGCTTGTAATCCGCTTACAATAAAATTTTCCTACACATTTTTCGTGTGTTTTATGAACATAAAAAAGCAACGCCTGCCAGTTATGTATCAGAATAAATCTGAAAGATTTTTTTTTTAAATTATCTCTTATTTGACATGCGTGTGGTACATAAAACAAAGGAAAAAGTCCTGTGTCATCTACACACACAATTAAAATCTATTATGTGGTTATTTGAATTTACAAAAAATGGTATGAAAGCTATCCACATAAAGTTTTTAAAAAAAATAAGAAATAAGAAAGAAAGAAACAGTGAACACATATATAACAATTAATCTGCCTATACTTGATATTATGTTAGCATATATAGTGCAAATATTTATCAAAATTATTATACGAGAAACAAAAAGCAACAATGACTCAAAACAAAAAATCATTTGCTAAAATGATACTCCGTCATATTTAGTATTAACACCACCAGAACAGAAACAAAATATATCTATTGTAGATTTTGATGCTTTCCATATAATATGTACAATGTACATATACCATCTACAATTTTACATATGATATACTTTAATACACTTTGGTACTTCTTCTTACAATTCTATCATTATATTTGATGGATGTACATAAAGGCTAAAGCGAGTAAATGTTATAATATTGTAACTAAGGAAATTTTAATTCAGATTTTCATGAAAATAAAAAAAAATATAGGTATATCACTGTTCAAAATATGTACCAATTATTTCTATTTGTCGTTTTTAAACATTGTTTGAGAAAAAAAAAAATCAATTTGTTGTGTAGTTTTTATTTTATTTTATTTTATTTTATTTTTTTGTGAATTTTTAGCACTTCAAAAAAAGCTATAGAGAGGTGTGTTCGCTAAACGAGCGAATTAATTTTAAAAGTTTTCTATATTGGATGGAATGGTGAATATATACAATATCCATACAATGTATACCGTGATTCACTCATTACATTACAAGTATACATACATTTATATTATAAAGTTCATGCAATATCATCGCCGCGAGAGAGCAAAGCTTCGTTGATTAAAATGCGGGGTTAGACAATTTTAATTAAAAATTAATCTACTGCAATCTATTCTATGACGTATATGTGTGGTTGTTTGTATATATAATATATATTTATAAATTTGATATATCGTATATATTATACAGTCTAAATCATCTATAAACCAATTTTCAGTATGGATCAATTTTATTTATTAAAAGTAAATGTTTGCATATTTATTTATTATTATATAAAATTATGTATGTATTCAATAAAAATGTGTAAATATCATTTCTGCCATAGAAATTTATATGTATTTACTATTCTAATAAGTGAATATAATATTAGCTAAAGCTATGAGTTTTAACTTTACCTGGTCTTAGTGCTAATACATAAATGTAATATATCAGCATTATATTATACCTTAAATATCCGTATACATATGGAGTAGGGCTGGAATTATTCGATAAAAACATTTTTTTTTGAAAATTCGATTAGGAAATTATTCAAATATTTACCTACTATTTGAATAATATATACGATTAATGTAAATATTGGTATTCAAAATATTTGAACAATTCGTAATATTTGCTGAAATCATAGATACACTTACAAAAGAATAGAATAAAATAACATTTTATTGATTTTAAAAAAATGATATTGCAATATTTCGAAAATATGTTTCTTAATATTCGAATATTCAACTCAGCCCTATAAACGTATATGAAGATATATTTTTCAACATTGTGCATAACCAAACCGCACATTCAGTATATTTATACAATAGAAGCGACATTTTCATTTCTTAGTACTCACTTTGGGCTTCTTTCTTTTGTTATTAGATTATATACACCGACTAAGTGTAAAATTTGTAAACATAACGTAATGATTTATTTCAATATTTTTATAACATATGTGTGGCTGTCTGTGATGGTAGTACATCTTATGTGTGTGAGTTATAGCTTTGAAAAATTTAAAAAAAAAAAAAAATAATGAAAATATTATTTCTTTATTTTATATGTTTCGTTTCGTTTACTTTCTTTTTTTCACATGGTATATTTTGAGTCTCTCCAATTTTTATGCAAATAATAATTTACGACCGCGATGTTCAAACTTTGCGTTATGCCTATTTGTATATTGTTGTTATTTGAAAATCTGTTATGGAAGATACAATTTATTTTAGGCTTACACAAATTTTCAAATTTTAAGTATTCATTCAATCAGCAAAATTCATACATAGGTACATTTATTTAAGACGAAAAGCTTAGTAAACACAATATTATGGTTTGATAAAATGTTTTTATATATAAATTCATTTAACATTTTGTTTATTGAGTAGTAGTGAATCGAACTGAGAATAGTTTAAATTTAGAGAAATATTAGTTTTCGAAGCTATTTTAAAAGATTTAATTTGTTTTAATTGACGCATTTAGTAATGACGTACACCTAATTTCGTTCTAGTTTATGGCTTATTGAATTTTATTGATTGAATTGTGATCCATAACAAAAGTAAAGTTAGACTTTTTCATCAAGTAAATTACTAACCCAAGCAACAAAATAGGTCCAGATTAGGTCCAATTGTACCTATATTAGGTCCTCGACCAATATTTTTTGGACCTA